>PIJE02000195.1:245000-356934 GCA_002895965.2 Coryphaenoides rupestris
TGCCAGTGGACTTATTTTTTATAGTTATAATTCACCCAGTGTAACTGTACTGTAATTAGTCAAATGTGAAAAATATTGGTCTATGTATTTATTGCCCAGGAATTCATTCCAACACCTCCCCTGAAATCTGTTGTTGATTATTTTCTAATCAATGATTTCCATCCATTCTGGCAGTGGAGAAAATGGGATTTGCATAAAGACATTAAAATGGGAAACAAAAGGATAATTACAAAAAAGAATCTATCAAATCTAATCCGAACAAAAACAAGAAGCAACAAACAAATGTCCTTTCTCCCGTCCAGTTTTTTCTGACACAGTGCAATACTACCACATATTGTACAGCGTTATAACTACAGTCTGTCAAGCGGTGGCACTATACTATTAGTTGTTAAAGCTCTATTGTAAAGTTAATGTAAAGCTCTATGTTAAGTTGCAACAGGACAAGCCCTCGGTCATGAGTACACTAGCAGCTGTAAATACTCTTTCATTTGTGTGTGTATGTGAGTGTACACATCCAACATGACCTTGCAGTGGTTTCTACCTGTCACCTTTCTTTGTTTGACTGTAATGAGGACAATTGAAGTGAGCTAAATAGGAAGAAAAGATGAATATCTTTCAAAAAGCAATAAACATTGTCGCAGAGAGTTGTGACCCGTGTGAACGTCGAGTTATTGTACGTTTAAATTAATTCTGAGGTTTTTGGGTTGCATGTTATTAATTATTATTATTTATTCTACACCAGCAATCACAAACCTGCAGGGAAAAGCATGCATAGTATTCAGAATGCTACCAGATAAGTATACAGAACTATGATAACATAACTATCTGGTTATAAATGTCAATGTTATACAGTTGGACTCTCAATGTGGACCAACCGCAACGTAAATCCAAGATTATAAAGACTCTTTGGGAAATATTATCCGCTTGTGATCAAATTTAATCACAGCCTTGTACTCATTTTTGAAAATTGACTAACTACTCATTAAATAATCTTAATAATTTCCGACATTTAGAAAAACCAAGCATTGATCATTACTGTTGATTGTTCAGATTATCCCATATGCATGCTTTTAATGGACACATTTTAAATAAATAAACGACAACATGAGAAGGTATTATGTTAAGATATTATGTGTGCTAAAAGTAATTTAGCACACATAATATCTATACACATAATAGATTATTGCACATGTAATAGAACTATTTCTTACCAAATGTCAATGACAAGACCATCAACGTAATTCCACAATGAAATATTTAAAAATGTATAGTTGTACTCGTTGTTTCCACGGGGGGGCGCAGTAACGCCTACATGAGGACTGACGTGCGTTGCCAAGCGGGTTTGGAAGTCCAGGCCATGGATCCAGATGGGGGCAAACTTTTATTTGAACTGTCCTGATTTATAGTAAACAGATCATCTATATCCAGGCATGCTTGTGGGTTTTATGTAGAGTCTGTTTACATAAGTATGTGACATTTATTCAATCAAACAATAAACAATAAGCAACAGCGAAGAGGTTCAGCTAGTTAGTGGACTACAGTAGCTAAAACATGAAGTGAGCCTGTGTCAATGATATGGGCTGTGCTACAATACAATTCACAAGTTGCACACACGCACATTTGTGTGTCTTATGAACTGGGAGATAAACAATGTGAAATCATGAAATAAAAATTAAAACTGACGTTTATACAGACTAACATTTTGTTCACAGATGTGCACTACAGACTCAAGAGTACATGCTATTTGCTGGCATTAAAAAAAATCGCATGCAGGCAAATCATATTCATAACACAAAATGTGTCTTAGAAACATTAAAATGTCTGAGAAATAAAGTGTCCGGCAGAATGTCACGGTGGCTCTGATAACAACAATAACGCGACGACGACAACAGACCGCGCCGAGGAGGCAGGAGGGGACGGGTTACTGTGGAACACCGCGCTGCGGAAACTACCGAGCGGAGTTCTTTCTTATGACAGACAGGAAAACAGGCGGAAAAGTTGCAAAAATAGTTGTATAAGTAGTACGGCGTGCTCGCTGAGTCACCGCTTGATACGAAGCAATAACTGGATTTTTTTTTACCTTACGCGTCATTTTTTCCCAATGTTATTTAGGCAAAAAGGGGTTTAAATTTTGACTTTTTACTTCCGCGTTACAATGTTTTTTTCCACCGACACACGGCAACTCTGGAACGGGAGACCTTACTAGACCTTTAGTCTGCCGTTTTCGCTGTAAGTCGAGGTGAGTGTCGCGTTTACGTCGTCGTCATAACCCCCTTCATTGTAACGCGTACTTTCTGGCTCTCGGCTACTTTATTAAGAAACAAATGCGCCCGAAGAACATGAGTTCTTATCGAGTGTTGGGCCCGGCGGAGCGTCGCGCTGGAGGAGAACTGCTGCAGCCGCTGGGAGCAGACACCACGCCAGGCTGCTTCATACCACCACACACCTTGTATAGCTCAGTCTTTTAAAATGTTGTATTCTATTTCTCACAGTCTGTCCTGGTGGGGTAATGATATTTGCATTAGTAGTCTACATACACATCGGGATCCGTTCAATTGTTTCATAGAGGTTTGCACTTTTCTGGGTATTATCAAGTTGTTTGTTTTTAAGGTCTTCCAGACGTACATCCATCTAATAATGGCGACCTGATTCTATCTATTGTTATTTCTGTGTGTTGACTTGTCTCCCTGCCCCGGCTGCAGACTGCAACAATATTGTAATACACATGCAGTTAGTATGGCTACAAAGCAACAATGCTTCCACCTTCGCATGTGTTTTGAACGAGACCTCCTTATTAAGCGCGTATAAAGCTCTGGTTACTGTTCATAACCTATTGTGTTTCTGTCTCATTTAGCGTGCTTCTCCTCTGCCCCCCACCCCTTCCAACGCCCCTCACTCACCAGACAGCCGAAATATGGGAGCAGTGCAGAGAAAACTCAATAATCCGGAATACATATCATTGATTACCTATACGTTGGTTTTCGCACCATGATGAACACACTATAATTAGTCAGTAACATAAGGGCGTAGGCCTAATTTAATAGAAACTCCAGTTGTCAATGTGATGCATAACCTTTTCAAATCGGATGATGTCTCTGTTATGTCTATGTGCATATAATATGCTTTAAAATACAATGCCAGTTTTCCAATATTTTTCACAATAGTAATTATAATATCCTTTATTGCCATGGCAAATATAGGCCTGCTAGCTGTTTCTGTCTCCTGTCGTGTAATGCATAGTGTTGTTAATGTACTGAGATCTGTTATTCATGGAGGGGTTTTTTGGTACAGTTTATTAGTCTGGCAATGTTTGAGGGGTTTGATGTATTCAAACTAGCACATTTTTATATGTTGCCAGCCAGCCTGGCATGCATGCATGCAGGCGGCCGCTGCAGCCTAGAGGCCCTGTTAGAATCAGGCCCAGCCACTTCCTGTCTCGCTCTGTGAGACTGGAGGAGCACAGCACTTGTCATCTCACAGTTCCCCTGCCTCTCTCTAGTCTGTATACTTCTCTCTGTCTCTCTTTCTCCGTCTCTCTCTCCTTCTGTCTCAACCATATGCATGTGCAGACTTGCCTGCAGCCCAACGGCGACCATCTCTTCCTTTAAAAGGAATGTTGACTTTTAATCTCTGTCCCGGCGTCCCCTGCTCCTCACCCCTCAACGTCCCCCGTTTTCTCTCTCTCTCTCTCTCTCTCTCTCTCTCTCTCTCTCTCTCTCTCTCTCTCGTCGTGGGTGTGCAGTTAACAGAGAACAGAAATCGCCTATCTAATTAGAAGCACATTTTTTTGGAGCGCAGGTGCTCCTGCTCTTGTATTATTCACTTTTTTGTTTTAACAGCAAACATCCACATAAATGTTTGCTACACACACACACACACACAGAGCAGCGCTTGACCCGTGGGCTGGCATGGCATGCAGATATCTGACTGTAGTTAGTGTTGGACTTCAAAGAGAGGACAGGTATTCCTCTCTGGCTGCAGCGGCTCTGAGTCCCAGGGAGCGGTAATAAGAGCCAGACGGACGGTGAGGCTCGGCCAGCGCCAGCCTCTCCTCCTGCTGGCTCCGCTGATTACAGAGCTCTCCCAGCTCCGTCAGTCACGGCCGTTCATCTCCCTCCCTCATGATCTCAGACAGGTCAACGTGTGTGTGTGTGTTTTGCACACAAGGTTTTTCACTCACTGCTTATACTCGCGTGTAAACTGTGAAGTGACAATAAAGTGTCACTTTGGATAAAAGCGTCTGCCAAATGCCATATGTGTGTCCATGCGTGTGCGCACATTTGCATATAGGAGTGGCCATTGCTGTCAATTACCCTAATAATTGCCATTGTCACAAAGTGGTTAGTGTGCAAATGTGCTTGCCAGGTAGCCAGGTAGCATGTTGTAAGGTTGGTGCGCTGGAACTCAAGGCATCCATTTCTAAGAGTGTAAGGAATCCTATGCTATTCCTTGATAATAATAATCATAGTGTCAACTCCTAGCTAGCTCTCTCTCTCTCTCCCGCCCCCTGCCCCCCCTCTGTGTGTCACTGAAAGCCGCACCCTGAGAGTGGAGATTCGTTTCTTCCTGATGCTTGTATCTTGGCTTCCCAGGAGGGCCTAGCATGGGTTAACTCTCGCCGGGCAGCCTGTACCTGTTGCGACAAGCACACAGAGGAACCAGTAAGGGTGCTTACCGTGGCATGCCTGTCGCCTCCCATACACCTCCTATTACAACATTACGTCATGTACACTGATTGATTGATACATTGATGTCTTCATGATGATTGTTTCTATTGCATGCGCCCTCTGTGTGTACATGTTGCAGGTTTATGATGTAAGGCCCTCCCTGTCTGCTAATTGCTAATCGTTGTTTTCAATGTCACGACGGGTCAGGAAATGTTTTGCTTGGATCGATGTCGTCCGCTCTGGTATCGGTTGTTGTCACTTCCCAACTGCCGCTCTGCCGAGTATCACTGAGGCGCAGAGAGTTGTAGCCTCGGGAAGGGAGAGTTGGGGATTATTAACGACTTAGTTGCTGTTTAATGCTGTTTATTTAGTAATTTAGCCACCGCTCTCATCTAAAGCAACCGCTTGTTTTCTCGACAGTTTACTTTTATTCAACAGTTGTTTTTTTTCCAACATTTTCAGATACATGTCATTAATAGAGCTGGTACGCTACGGCAAGGGACTGCAGTTCGAACTCACAAGTGTTCGGCTTGGTGTCACCCTAACCGCCCCTTGACTATTTTTCTGCCCGTCTGCCCAAACATGCAGCCTGTGTTCCAGTGCTGTATATTTATTTTTCTCCACGTAACGCCAGTGAAACAGTGTGCCACTGTAGCAGGCAGCCCAAGCCTCACACTCCCCAACAGGTAGTACATGGAAAGAACCGCCCCACTCAGCCCCAAGTGTGACTCAGACGGACAGCTGGAGGACTGAAGGCAGAGAGAGAGAGAGAGAGAGAGAGAGAGAGAGAGAGAGAGAGAGAGAGAGAGAATGAGCTCTTTCATTCCAGGGGTCTGGATGGAAAAAAAGGATAAGAGAGGCTAGGTTGTAGAGATGGTATTTACCCTTGGTGTGGGGGTGTGTGTGTGTGTGTGTGAAAATCCAACTAAGGTCCAAAACTCTACCTTTCAAGTAAGACCATGGGCCATTTCAGAACTGGCATCATGCCAGTTGCCAATATTATCCCATCATAATCATCAATATTGAATTATAACCCTACCCCCCACGTATGAACAGACAACACAGCTGGAGAGGCGAGGCAGGCTGCTGGACCTTCATGCTGTCCAACCAACCATTGTCATTATGTTGGAGCGGTCTGTATCGAGTATCGGCCATGTGTGTCTCAAGCAGATTACAGATCCTGTGGACTCCAGAGGGACACCAGGAATTGGCTTAAACAGCTTCTTAAAAGCAAGGCGATTTTTTTTGGACAACATACCATATGTCGGGAGTAGGGGGCTTGTCCCAACTGCTAATCAAAGCCCTCAGTGTTTGGCCACAAAGCTGAACGTTGGCCGTGAGCTTCCGGTCCATCTGTGCCAGTCGATCGGCGCTGGCCTATCAAATATTTCCATGCAGTCTATGACCTCTACATCAAGGCAGAGCGAGAAGGGGAGGGAGGGAGTAGGTGGGGGGGGAATGTTGGGTGGGACGTGTAGCGAGATGGAGGAGGGGGGTGGGGGAGAGAGGATATGCCATTTGGATCTAGGATTGTAAGGGGGAGGAGAGAGAGGGACGTGGAAAGAGAGAGAGGGAGACAGAGAGGGAGGTAAGTGGGGCAATGGGGTTGTGGCACACCCATGAAGGCCCTGGGGAGAGGCAGAGCCCTGTTGCCTGGCCATTGTTAACCACGCAGAGAAGGGGATTCCTGTAACCCTCCAGAGTGGAGCCCTGACTTGTCCTTTCAGATACCGTCAAGTAGGCCAGAGTGTGTTCTGGTGTCTGGTGCGCTGTTGGCCAAATGCAGCCGGCATGGATGCAGATGTTCCGAGGTTGAGGGCTGGTGGAGGTTGTTAGGAGGGGGGGGGGGTTGGTAACGGAGGAGGCTGCAGTACAGCATCATTAAAAAGTGGGTAAACGTCAGGTCGAATCTACTGGAATCAGTTGAGGGGAATGCCAAGGACTCAACCAAATGGAAATTCTTGAAAAATTACATAGAATAGAACTTTATTTATCCTGAAGGAAATTCTTGTGCCAGGTTACATAGCGATACAGTACAATAAAACAATAATGTGAAGAAGTATGGAAATGCTTTTGGGAAGGGAGCGTGCACAATGTAACACCAGGAGCACTGACCACTCAGGAAGAGCTTGCCATTTACCTTTCTCTGTGAGGAATAATCATATTGTAGCGGCTACATAATGGTCATTTATTACATAATTTGCGCTTGTCTGGCGGCCGTGAATGCCCTCGCTGTTTCGGAGGGAAATCCTATGAGAGCCGCTTATGTTACGTTGAAGGTATAAACAGAAGAGGGAGGAAAAGATGGATGGAAAGTGGAGAGAAAGTAAGATGGGGGAGGGTGGGTAGCGCCGGGCGGATGACTGTAACAAGAAGGTGAAGGAAGGGATGTGTGCCGGAGGAGGATGTGGTGGAGCAGATGTAGAATCTCAAATAAAGCTGCACCTCCTCTCACACACCTCCCTTCCTCTGGTTTTAATTGACTGAGTTAATTGTTCTTGGCTCTTTTGCTATGAATGTGTGTCTACTTAACTTAAATGTTCCTTGAGCATTAACTGGGGCTCAACTGCTCACATGTCTGGCCTGGATTGCTGCCATTTTGAACATGCTGATTAGCTGCGGGTAATGTAATAACCCGGCCGTGTCCTGTAGGATTTAACGCTAAATGGCTCAATCTGGCCATGTTGGCAGTGCCCCTCGTTGGTAGGCTATATTCCACTGCTGAACATTCAAACAGCCAAACATGGTCAACATGATGGCTCTTTTAAACAAAAATGGTCCGTCAAATTATAGCCGGTGTTTGGACATTTCACGTTTCCAAAGCAAGTTGTTGCTTGCGCTACTGTTGGCGCAAGCTAGGGCAACGGCTAGGCCAAATGGCTGTTTGCTAGGACCTTGTAATATAGCTCTGCGTCTGATGTCTAATAATCTGTCAAAATAATACACAGGCAAACAATCGTATCCAAACATAATTTCCTTTGCATTGATTAACATGTCTGTAGTTTTCTGCAGTTAGCAGTGAAGCTGATTTTAAGAAGCTATTGAAGCTAAAGGCTGGGTGACTGGGCTTGCTAAAGGTGCTAGCAAACGTAACAGCTGGTTGGTTAGCCTTGCTAAATATGCTAACGAGGCTAATGTGTGTGACAGGGCTTGCTAACGATTCTAGCAAGGCTAACAGCTGGCTGACGAGCCTTGCTAAAGATGCTAATGTGGCCCATGGCTGGTTAACTAGCCATGCTAGTGAGGCTAATAACTGGTTGACTAACCACTCTAGTGAGGCTAATGGCTGGTTGACTAGCCATGCTAGTGAGGCTAATGGCTGGTTGACTAACCATGCTAGTGAGGCTAATGGCTGATTGACTAACCATGCTAGTGAGGCTAATGGCTAGGTGACTGGGTGTGCTGAAGGTGCTAGTGAGTATAATGGGTGTTTTATGGTTGGTCCTGCTAGCTAGGTCATACAGAGTGGTGAGCTAGCACGTGGCTGCCAGCTCTTATCCTTTATTAAGCCGAGCTAGCTGTGATATTTTACAACACACACACACACACACACACACACACACACACACACACACACACACACTTTACGTGCATGTGTCAACGTCCACTTGTGCACACATGCATTATCCACCAGTGCACCATAAGTGCTATTTGGCCGCCGATTCAATTCCTATCGGAGCCTGGGAGACCACACACACACACACACACACACACACACACACACACACACACACACACACACACACACACACACACACACACAGAGGGCTATTTTCACAGGGGTGCTGCTTCACTGTCTGCTTGTTTCTGTCCATTTGGTCAAGGCTGGCAGCATGTCACTGATCTCTCTTTTTCTTGCGCCCTCTTGCTCTGCGTGTTCGTTGAACTCTACAGTTTCCATCCGCTGTTCTTTTGTCTTCCTCCTATAGCAGCTCTCGTCTTCATTTCCTTGTTTTAATTCCTGCTCCCTCAATGTGTGTTTCTATAGTTTCTATACGACTGGCAAAGTATGCTTAAGGTTGGGGGTGGGGTTATTTACAAGCTCTGACCCATTGGGTTTTGATGCAGATTGATGTCTGGAAGTGCATGCAATTTGTAGCCTCACAGTTGATCTTGTAAATGCAAAGAATAGTTTGGTCAGTTTTCCGGTTTATTTCCAGAGAGGACTCAGATGGGAGCCTCAATGTCCTATTCCCGAGAGGCTGCTCAGGAGACAGCCCGTACTGTGCAGTGAATTGGAGTTGGTAAAAAATTGGCCAGTTATGGAGGTTAGAAACATCTAGAAGCCCCCGAGGCTGTTGTGTGGCTGACACATTGATGACAACAACAACAACAACAAATGGCAATTCTTCTACTTCCCCTCTGTTCTAGTTTCACTGAGCTGGTGAGCCCTTCCTCATTTCAGCTCAATGATCAACTTCAAGATGGAGGGAGTGGACTTCACATACTCTCCTCTGCTGACATGCTAGACCTGCTACATTTTGTAGTCTCTCTCTCTCCTCCTCCATCTCTCTCTTTCCCTTGTCCTCTGTCCCTTTCTTTCTTCTATCCATCGCGCTTCTATTTAACTTTTGCAGATAGGTCAAAGAGGAAATGACTCTTGATAGCTTCCTGAGGAAATTACGCCCACTTCCTGTCTGTGTGCCTCCCATTCTGCACCTCCTGCTTCAACCGTCCTTTTTTTTTGCCTGCTAAGGCGTCTTGTGGGGCAGCCATCGGGGGGAGGAGAGAGTTGATGAGAGAGGCAGATGGACAGCAGTGTAAATACAGCTGGCCGCGGCCATTAGCTCATCTATTTCAGGGTCCTGTTCCCACAGCCGTGACCTATAGAGCACAATATAAAGGCTTTTTATGTCGCCGTGTAACGCAAGTAAGTGAACTGTGCGTATACAATGATGACGGGTCGTGTGCAGATCAATGCGTGTATAGGAGCGGCTGAACCTTACCCGGACGCCGGTGACATCACCCGCGCTCCTTGTGTTCATGCGAGTCGTTGCTGTGAAGCAACGGCTCTGTGGAAGTGCCATCTCCACGACGCCCAGTCTGCCGATGTCAAGCAGCAGGGGTGCTAAACCACCGTGTGGGCCCGGCCCCCCTGCCCGCCTGCCTGCTTGCCTGCCTGCCTGCCTGCTTGCCTCACCTATTCCACACGTTCATCATTGACAGTCACCATGATGTCATTTCAGGAGTTTGATTAACAGGTGCGGACCCCTCCTCTCGCGGCATGGACTGGGAAGATGCCCACGAAGGGGTGAGGTCATCACTTAGCCGCTCGGAGCTACTAATCTAATCTCCTCTCTCTGGTCTCCTGACTTGGCTGGTTTTCCCCCTCTGTTGGCGGTGTCACAATGGGATTAAAGAGCTGGTGTAAGCGGGCTTCAGGGGGCTTATTATTATGGGTTTCTGATCTCTCTCTGATCTGGTGGAAAAATTAAAGGTTTTGGTTGTGTTTGGCTGCGCCGCAGCCCCAGGGTAAAGGGAACAAGGCCTTCTGAAACAGGTGGTGTCTGCTGCCCATGCACCGTCACGTACAGTATTGGAACGCGGCCCAGCGGAGATGGAGAGGAATGTAGCCATAAAGTCCAGTTGTCTGTGTGCTCACGCCGACTCATGCGGACACACACACACACACACACACACACACACACACACACACACACACACACACACACACACACACACACACACACACAGGGTTACTCCCATACTTCTATGAGACCAAGATCAACCCCGACTGTATAAGTTCTTCGATTCAATACACAGGAACACACACACACAGAGTCACACACAGGGAAGTACGCTTGATGGCTATCATTAGATTGATGCCACCTGACACTTACTTACTGCTGGAATGTGATGGGAGGGGAGGGGAGAAAGGGGCGAGGCACACAGCTGCCCACTCTCAGGAGGTCCAGAACCGCTTCTGGACACGTGTTCAACACAGCCCCCAGTCCTCTACTAGTCCTCCCCTCCTCCCTGAACCCACTTCCTCCTCCGCGGCCGGCCTGGCCGTGGTCTCGGATCGCCTGGTTACGCTTCCCACTGGGACGGCCCCCTGGCGGCGCGGCTCCCTCTGTGGTGCACAGGAGGTAAACAACAGGGAAGAAACCAGAGGAACAGGTTGCTATTAAAGTGAGCATTCCTCACACCAGCCTCCCTGCTCTCGGGCTCTGGGAGGGTCCAGTTGTCGCTCTGCCTTGGGGGGGGTCCTCCCTCCCTCCTCCCCAGACAGACATCCTGCAGTCTGAATGTGGAGTAGCCCTCGGCGGCCACAGGTCATACCTAACACACATCTCCCCCCTTCCCCCTGTTTGAAATGGGATTGCCCCGTCCCTTTATAGTCCCTCCCAGTAACAGTAATTAGCTAGCCTGCAATTAGCTAACCCCGACCACCAGTCTGAAACTCCATGGGTGTGTGTGTGCTACTAGCAGTTACGCCCAGATAACGACACAGACATAACCGCATGGCAGCAGAATCACATTTCAATAGAATCTGATAGAATCACACACACAAGCTCACAATGGCAGCCACACGTTTCTGCACTGTGAAACTTTTCCACATGCAGGCCACATTACTAGTGTTTGAACATTTCTCTGCAGATACAAATTGATTTAGAGACTCACAAAATACAAACCCTGGGTTTTCTTGAGATCCACTTTATTTCAAATAAGCTGCAGTGGAAATATTACACGGTGCGGCTGATCTACGATAAGATCCAGAGTTTTAGTTTTGTTGCCAAACAAGACTTGAGAAGAGATTTCATCTTTCCACCAGTAAAGTAAACTGCATGGGTCATCGAGATCATTCGTTAACGGAACAGTTTGTACATGTTGGTGCAGGTCAACCGTGTTAACATAACGGTGCCTGTGCATGTTTTGGTGCTGCTCAATGGGCTTCTGGTAACAACAGTTTGTTCATGTTGGTGCTGCTCAACCAGGTTCTAGTAACATCAGTTTGTAGATGTTGGTGCAGGTCAACCGTGTTAACATAACAGTTTGTGCATGTTTTGGTGCTGCTCAACGGGGTTCTGGTAACATAACAGTTTGTTAATGTTGGTGCTGCTCAACCGGGTTCTGGTAACATAAGTTTGTTCATTTTGGTGCTGATGGGTTCTATAACAGTTCCTAGTGTACATCTGTGGTTCTGGGGTGTGTGTGAGTTGGTTTACACTGTCAGCAAGAACCGGCCACTCTGCATGTATGTGCTGAAATGTGTCGGCATGCACGCCTGTGCGTGCGTGTGTGTGTGCGTGTGTGTTGGTGACACCGTACATGTGGACATGCATTCACAGCCCCCGTAGGCCCATCTGTCCCTGTTATGCTAACCCCCTCCCACACATGTTACAGCAACAAGCCTCCCCCCCTTGCCTACTGGATGGCCATGAATGGACACATTCTCTCTCTCTTTATCTGTCTCTTTGCATGTGTGTGTGTGTCGCTCTCTCCTACTCCTTCTCTCTCCACCTCTCTGTATCTCTGACACATTAATTTCTCACGTTTACTTTTCCAATTCCCACCGCTCACCTTGACTCTTGACCTACTAAGAATGTGTCCACCAGAGGGACACACACACACACACACACACAGACACACACACACATGCTAGGAGTCAAGACAAAGTGATTGCTGTTGTTAGAACTCACCGTTGTGCGCTTGACGTGTGACCAAAACACGGACACAGTCACACACGTCCACACAAACAGCTGTGCTTGTCATCGGGACATTCTGTTTAAGCGGCGTTGCGCTTGAACCTATCTCGCTCGCTACTAGTTAGTCCATGCTGAAAAATAATTTAAAACAAATGAATAACTCCCATTTTAATCACATCCTGTTCTTCCTGTCGATCACCGTGCTCTACCTTGGAGGAACAAAAACCAAGTCGCTAAAAGTAAATGTCAACCCGCCTCGCCACCACCACCACGTGATGGTGCTGTGGCTGAAGAGCCTGCAGCGGCCGTCTCCACCGCTCATTAGAACAACATCAAATGCCAAAAAAGGGGCGACAGAGTAATTGTTCCGCGTTTTGTTTGTTTCCCGTCGCACGGACTCTCCCATTGATGGCGAGCAGACTGGTGAACAATGCGTCTCCCGCCGGCCAGACGACAGAGGGCCCGCCGTGAGACCGTGTGGCTGGCCGGCGATAGCACTCGCCGGAAGAGTTGATATGGGGGGGTGATTTAAACCAGAACATGAACTCAGAGCGTGCTAATCTACAAAAAACATCAGTGTTGTGTACATAAGGGAGGGGGGGGGTTGTATTTTACACTTCGCCATGGTAACCATTCCCGCCACTAGCCTACACCACCACCAAGTTTTATCTCGAACAAAGTCATCTCATACAATGTCTGCCGGTTTGATAACGCGCGTGCCCGTTCCTTAAGAAAACCAAATGGTGACGATGCCAGAGTGTACAAGGTTTACATAAATCAACAAAACGCGTAATATTTAATCCGTATCGTAGATATGTTGAACCATCAACCCTGGTGGATGGTTCTCTCCGCAGAATGGATACATAATGTTGAGAATGGAAGGGGTGTTGGTGATCCAAGCACTGACCAAAACCCTCAAACTTTATAAAGGCTGCTTGTAAGTGACCACTTCCCTACACTGGCCCTCTCCCTCTCTAGCTCACTTTCTCTCTCTTTAGCGTTCTCTCTCTCTCTCTCTCTCTCTTTCTTTCCCTGTAGCTCTATTTCTCTCTCTTCTCTCTATCTCTTTCTTTCTTCCTCTGTGTAGCTTTCTCTCTCTCTCTCTGATATTCTTAAACCTATGAAAGAAAACACACACGCATACACCCCTCGCCTTTCTGCTCCTTACAAATAGTAATTATTTATGTCCTGACATATTGACTCAGTATAGAGGAAATGGTAAGTGGTGTGCGTGTGCTAGTGTTTCCCGGTGGCGGCTCTCGGTCTGTGGCTTTTTAAAAGACAAGGGTTGTGTGTTGTCGATGTGTGATGGGGGTGGGTACTCAGTCTGTGTGTGTGTGTGTTTTCCAAGGAACCAAAAGGGGTTGGTGGGGGTGGGGTGGGGGTGACTACTCTCGATCGTTTCTTACCAGCTCCTTTTTTTCTTCTCTCGACAATTTTTTTCCATTTCTCCCCAAAGTGTTCCAGTAACGTAAAGTCTTCCAGGGTTTCTGAAGCCCTTCTTTCTTAGTGTAAAGGCCGCCACACACCGGGCCGAAAATCGGGCGTCGGAGAGTCTTGAGAGGTCGGTGACATGAGTCTCTTTGGTGTGTTCGGTGAGGTCGGCCGTCGTTAATGTCGTCGGCATTCTTTTCAGCTGATTCAACATGTGTAATCGGCCACTACCAGTCGTTCAGTCTGACAAATCTGATTGGTGGAGGGCTATCCCTTGACTAGCGAATCAGTGAAGCCCGGAAGTGAGGATGGTAAACATACCAGATAAACAGTGAAAAAGCAGACATGTCGACACACTCTCTCAACGCATTGTTTGGCATCGTTTTTAAAAAATAATAAAATAAAGAAGAAGCCTGAGAGCTGACAACAACAGTATCTTCGTATCACGATCCATCGTTTTAATTAGATTTTTCCGTTCAGCGAGTAATTACAACTACAATCCTTCTTGACTACTCACTTTCTGCTGACAACAATGACTGATGACAGCGTGCTGTGTGTTTTGGTCTAGAGAGAGGTCCTGGTATTTCCGGTTTTCGTTTTTTTTTGGACCACAATACAGATTAGCGCCGCCTGCTGTTTTGGAGACACATCTCGTCGTCTAGGTGTGTCCCTCACACATTTTTGACCGAGTCGGGGAGATTAATTGCCAGACTCCATTTTCTGGCGACGATCAGGCAGTCGTCTTGGTCTGTGGGCGCCTTAACACTTGGGGTAAATATTTGTGACTGTTTGGTGTGTGTGTGTGTGTGTGTTGGTTCGATCTTTGATGCAAAGCCTTTTTTTACATTTTGGAAGCCGTTTGATGGAAAACCGGGTGTTATTCCACACTGTGTGTCCTGGTGTTAGCTTGGGGATGGCAGCCTCTAGCCTTCCCAGCTACTATCCCCGAGCTAAATGTTTTAGCATGGCCTGAGGGGAGATCTCACACAGCCCCCTCCCCCCTCTGAATGACTTAGCCCACCGGCATAATTTTGCATAATTGGCTAATTTTGTAATCACAACACTATTTTTGGCCTCCACTGACCGATTCCAGAAAGTTTACTCAGGCCACTGTTTACACAGGATCTCTTATCTCATAATGAATACCTGGAGATGGCAAATGTTTCACAAATGGGCTTTCAAAGAACCACTAACGAGGCCTTCATGTGTAATCAGGGACAAATACTGCTGTCTTTTATCCCTTTAAAGGGGCCCTATTATACCAGCAGGTGTGAAAGTGATTAGCCATTACAAGCTGTTTCAAAATTGTCACAGGACTAACATTGTCATTGACACAAGTGGGAGTGTCCACATAGATGTATGCTTACTAGAGCAGACTACAAGTCTACCCAGTGTACTGTGCCAACCGGTAAGCTGATCTAGTCAGCGTACATCTACGTGGACACACCACTTGTTGATCTCTGACACAAAGGCAATTTTAGTCACATGACAATTCTGAAGCGCCTTGTTGTCATGGCTAATCACGTTCACACCTGGGGGTATAATGGGGCCCCTTTTAAAAGTAGGCCTTCATATGGACCTCAATGTGAACGCCCTCAAACCAACACTGGGTCAGTAGGATGACAAGCCCCTGTAGAAGCGTGGGTTCATGGTTCAAATCCCGTTACCGCACAGAGCGCATGGTTATCACTGGGCCTTGTGTGTCTCTATGACCACCAAGGCAAGTGCAGTATACTGGCTTGGTTTGCGCTCGCTCTCTTTTGGTCTGTCTCTTTCGCTCTCTCTCTCTCTCCGGTCATGTCCACACTATGCCAAATAACTAATAACTAACTTTTCTTTTTTTTCCGCCCACACAAGCGTTTTCACAAGACGATGTGTCCGTCCACGCTGAAGCGGCAGTCCAACTGGCACCTTTAGCCGACCGCTGATGTCTGGACCAGGTGACATCGAGTATATGTCATCTTTTTCAGAAATCTATGTTTTGCCCGTTCGGCACAGCAACGGCATATTTACATTCATCTACGGAGCGTTTCCCATAAAGCTCTCGTTCTCTCAAGTGGCCGCTTGCTGCGTAGGGGAAGCCAAAACAGCTCAGCTCTGGCGTAGTGTGTGTGTGTGTGTGCGTGTGTCACTCTTTCTTCCTCTGTTTCTCTCTCTCCCGGTGGTGTTTTACAGTAGTATGCCTTTGTCTCTTGTCCTGCACAGTGGCGGTCCGTAACATCAGAGAGGGGAGTGGTGTCTTTCAAAGTACATCTTCCCGACGTCTCCTCCTAATTGTCTTTTTTTTCTCTCCTTGAACACACCTCCTCCTCCTCCTCCTCCTCCTTTTCCACCTCCTAGCGGGGTGTGTTTGGGGCCCTCGGCTCGAACCCAGCCATGAGCATCATCGGGGCAGAGGACGAGGACTTTGAGAACGACCTGAACGATGTGAGTGTATTTTTGTGGCTATCAGAGTGAATTGACGGCGAGTCCTCATGAACTGTGGCCTCTCTAATGATACTCATTGATGTTCCTGTCTCTGTCTCTCCCTCCTGCTGTCCGTCTATGCATGTCTCTCTCCTGTCTTCCTCTGTGTATCTCCATCTCTGTCTGTCTGTATCTCTCTCTCTCTCTCTCTCTCTCTCTCTCTGTCTCTGTCTCTGTCTCTGTCTGTGTCTGTGTCTGTGTGTGTCCCCAGGCGGTGGACGACCTGGGTTCTTATTTCAACAGTATAGAGCAGGTTAAGGAGCGGCCCACCCACCTGCTGGTCTTCCTGCAGCATGTCATCCTGCAGTTTGACTGTGCATCGCTGGTACGGACCACTCTACTACCATTGCTGTGTACTGGTACTACTACTGCATAGTTCCACCACTACTGTGTACTAGTACTACTACTGTGTAGCACCACTACTACTGTGTCCTAGCACTCCTACTGTTATAGAGGAGCCGTGAGTCCAATAGAGTCCAATATATTGTGTTTCTGGGTATAAATGTGTGACCAAGACTGTGTTATTTGACACACACAGCTAACCCTAGTTGGATAGCTAGCTAGCTAGATAGATATATATATAGCGGTGTGTTTGTTTGCATGCGGGCGGTGTGCATGTAGGAACGCGCGGGGAAAACAGTTTTCAAAAGCACATGGTGTGTGCGGTTGCGTCTGCTCCCACCACCGGTTCCCTCTGCGGGTCCTCGGTGGGTTCTGGGCCCGCTCTCAGCGCGAGGGCGCCAGTATACTCTGGACACTGTATCTACTGCAGCCGCTTAGCTCTGCCAGTACCTCGCCTCCAGCAACGCTCCAAAACCACACGTGTCCACTGCACTCCGTTCAAGAGCTTAATGAAGATCGCAGCCGATGTTTCCTCGCGTGCGCTCACAGACCACCGTGTGTGCATTTGTGTGTGCGTGTTAAAATGATAGTGGAGCATGCATATAGTAAGTATGCGTGTGTACTCGTTTGTGATTGACGGTGTAGCATGCTTGTTCTTCCTCCCCTGTGCATCGCATGCAGACACCGAGGCAAACCCCAGGTAAAGTGACCCTCCCTCCCCCCCCCCCCACCCCCCCCCCACCACCCCTCACCCCTCACCTTCCTCCCCTTAGCTCCTCCTCCTCCCCCTCATCCTCCTCCTTCGTCCATCTTGATGACATCAGCAGTCTATGCCCGCCGTAGTGTCCACTCATACGTCCTCATGTTGGCGTGCTGTTTAGAGTATCGATCGCTTGTGGCTTTCAGTAGAGTCAGCCGTGTGGATGTTGGAGGGTTGCCCGCGTCCGTGCACGTCTCCAAGTGTCGCAGCGAGGAGGGAAAACTCCCCGCGCATGTCTCTGTACAGGCCACGGCGTGCGTGTGCGTGCGTGCGTGTGTGTGTGTGTCGACCTGATCACCTTTCATTTCCCATACAAGTGTCACACAATGCTGTTCTAATGTCGCTGTTTTGTTGTTTTATTCCTCCTTTCTTTCCGTCATGTTTTTCTCTTGCGTACTTTCTTTCCTTCTTTTTCCTTCTTTCTTTTTTTGTCATCTTCGTTGTCCTTTCTTCTTTCTGTCTTTTCTTCCTTCCTTCCTTCCTTCCTTCCTTCCTTCCTTCCTTCCTTCCTTCCTTCCTTCCTCCCTCCCTTCCTTTGTGTCTCCCTCACTTCCTCCATTAATTCCTTCCCTCCCTCTCTCCCTTCTTCTCTCCCTTCTTTCCTTCCTCCCTTCCTTCCCTCTCTCCCTTCCTTCCTCCCTCACTTTCTCCATTAATTCCTTCCCTCCCTCCCTTCCTACCTTCCTCCCTCACTTCCTCCATTCCTTCCTTCCCTCTCTCCCTTCTTCTCTCTGTTCCTTCCTTCCTCCCTCCCTTCCATCCTTCCTTGCTCCCTCCCTCCCAACTTCCTCCCTCCGTTGTGTCCTCCTCTCAGCTGTGCTACCTCCATGTGGACCTCATCAAGAACCTCAGTGCCAAGGAGACCAAGAAGCAGTTTGTGGAGTTCTACAACAACTTCCTGGACAAGGGCGCCGTAAGTAGAACTGTTGGAAGAATCCGCATCAGCGCTTCTCCCGGTTGTTATATTAGGAATCCAGGAGCTGGTATTAACTGATTACCGGAGCGGCTCGGGGAGGAAGTCTTCTCATGGATCGATGGAGGACCTTCTCATTTTGCCATGATTTATTTCTCAACTTGGGCACATAAAGAATCCAGAAGCTTCTTCTTCCTCACAATTGTATTCATCGTCAGTTTTTGCACTATAAAAATCAATTGAGAAAATGCCCCCCATGGAAGCCTCTGCAATTTATAGATATTGCATTCTTTCACACCGCAGAATCAAAATGAATTCAATATATCGCTCGCCTTTATTTTGGAAGTGTGTGTGTGTGTGTGTGTGTGTGTGTGTGTGTGTGTGTGTGTGTGTGTGTGTGTGTGTGTGTGTGTGTGTGTGTGTGTGTGGTGTGTGTGTGTGTGTGTACCTGGCCCTGTCTGTGTGATCTAGGTGTTCTCTTGTTTGCCTGTGCTGTTTGTTTTCCCTCATAAGCGATGTGCGGTTTACACCACATTGTCTCTCCCATGAAAATCTCAGAGGGTGTCTCTTCTCTACACACCTGTGTGTCTGTTACTCATGTGTCGTGTGTGTGTGTGTACTGTACTCCTCTCCTCAGAATGTGTCTGACCTCATGGCTTCCTGTTGAGATCGTGAGAATTCTCTCTCTCTCTCTCTCTCTCTCTCTCTCTCTCTCTCTCTCTCTCTCTCTCTCCTCTCTCTCTCTCTCTCTCTCTCTCTCTCTCTCTCTCTCTCTCTCTCTCTCTCTCTCTCTCAGTACTATTAAACCTCCCTTTGTCTATTTCTCTCACATCCGTGAGTATTGTATCAGTACCGCAATCATACAAACTTGAAACACTGTATTCAGTGTTTGGTATTGTTTTTCTCTTCCTTTTTCCCATTCTTATTTAGTGTTCAAGTGACCCCTGGTGGCAGTGTGTAGTAACTGCAGGAGTATATTCAGTCACACTCGAACACACTGTGTTCGACATGGTACTTACTGTAGAATACTGTACAACATATATTTGCAATAGGTAACATCTTGGGGGGTTTCTCTGCTTTTGTTGTACAGATTCTCAGAGTGCAGTTCCACAAAATGTTACTTAGAATTGGGTAAGTCATTGATCTTACATTTGAATTCAAATAAGAAATTGGAATCAAAAAAACTAAATGCTCTGGATGGTGGAATGTGGATTCCTGAAAGAATTGATTATGAAGAAAGCCTTAGTTGGAGTTGGCCTTACAGAAATATATTTGTATTGTTTTAATTATCTTATTCTATTTCATCTTATTCTGTTCTTCCAACCTATTTTTTCATCTCAGCTGCAAACCCAAGTTTAACCAAGTTAACTATGTAATAAGTTAAATATATATGACCTATTCACAGATATTATCAGATCCCTGCTTATAAGACCTTGATGCTGAAAACCAAAGTGCTTAATCAGGCAAAACAACAAACAACAAACAGAGGAGAAAACAACCCCAGCAGTCACTCTTCATCCCTCCATGGTCCGTCTGACCCTCCCCCCCCCCCCCCTCCTCCTCCTCTCCCAGAACGAACCCGTCCAGACCTGCTCAACGAGGACCAACAGCGGAGGGTTGCCCTGGATGTGCAGAGCCTGCAGGCATCGGAGGTGGCCAAGCAGCTGGATGACTCAAGGTAGTGGGGATGCAACCCCCCGATGCCAGCCCACAAGCGCTGTTCAGGGGAAAGCACAGATAATGCAAACGCACATGGATAGTTAAACTTTGACGAAAGATTTGCGTTCAGGGGAAAAAAAGTCTGCGCCATGACTGACTGTGGATTAACCACTGTTTATTCAAATCCATTCATATAATTGTGGATGGCAACAAGTAGAAACATCCATTCTGTTTGGCAGCATTGAACTTTTTAACTATCAATGAAAAATTCATGTAATTCCTGTTAAATGTATATTTGACTGCTTTGGAGGAGACTGACAATTGCATTGCCAACAAATAATTATTTAGGTAAGATGTGCCGATTACTAATTGTGACGTCGCTATAAAGTATTGTGGTTGTGCATCTCTCCAAAAATGACGAAGCTCGATGCGTATCTAGATACATGGGGTACGTGCGATTCAGGGAACGATACAATTTTTAAAATGGAATCGATTCGGTTTCTGATTCGATTTCAGTAGATTCGATACGATCTCAATAACGATTTGAGTCAATACTATAAAATCGTGGCATTTGGCTTACCTTCAAGATAGATTTATCAAGACCAGGGAACAAGTATTTTGTCAACATTTGAACCCCATGTGAATTCCCAGTAAACATGTCCATGTTTATTTAGTGTAAACACATTCGGGCATTTTAATGAACTTTAACCAAAAGCCCCTCTGACAACAAAACAAAGTATTCAATTTCACTGTTGGCACAAATAAGGGCCAAAGTTCTGGAGAGGTCTGTGTAGGCTCAGATCAGGAACAATGAACTACTGAGGTAGAAAATTATAACAATTTCAAGACATCCCTTGTGCAAATCTTTTTGCAAACAGAACACAACAAAGTGGCAAACTGTAAGCACTCTTATAGAATATCAGTCTTTTAAAGTGTTGCTTTGCAATGTAACATGCGTTCACGTCAAGGGCGTATTGTTGTTTTGGACATTGGTGTGGACATCACAGATATTGCGCCAAGGATGCGCAATGACGCTACTGTGAGGCGCGCGTCGGGCTCCGAGTCAGTGTCTCTGGGGGGGGGCTCCGTTAATTCGCGGTTCTGATCCGGGAGGGGGGCGGGGATGGATATCGCTGGATATTAGTGGGGACATGTCCCCAGTGTCCCCACTAAATTCTACGCCCATGGTTCACGTTGTGAATCGTATCTGACATTTTTTGTCTTTCCCTCGCAAACAGAGCGCTATCTAATGTTACTAGTCTCGCGAGAGTTTAATGTGTGTGTGTGTGTGTGTGTGTGAGATAATGCTAATACTGTTATTAGTATCTGGGAGTTCTGAAAATAACAAACAGAAGGCCGATCGGTAAGCAGGGAGAGAGAAATCGCGCAGTGCGATGCAACTAATCGACGGGCAGAGAGTGGAGCGATCGCCCGTATTCAATTAGCGGCGGAAGAAATTGACATTGTGAAGGTCAAATATTTAACAGCATATTTAACTCGGTTGCCCAAGTGCGCCGGTTTGGAGAAGTGTTATCGACACGCTTAACATAAGCAGGAGAAGCCTGATTAGCAGGAGCGGCCCTCGAGGGGAACTCCCCACGCCTCCCGGAGCCCCGGCCCCGTTTTACATTCAGCCGCTCCAGCTAATCGAAGATCATAGCACCAGGGATGCATGAGATGTGTGCACATGCCGCACGCCTTTCTCACACTTCTACATCCGTACCAATCGTTCGGTTTATCCACGCGCCTCACATCCTGTGTTACGGTTTGCTCCTCCCTCCTTCCCTCTCCTCCCCCCCCCCTCTCCTCCCCCCTCACTCCCTCCTTCCTCACTCCACCTCTTACCTCCCTTCCCTCCTTCCTCCCTCCTCTTCTTCCTCCCTCCGCAGGTGCAAGAGGAGGATGGGCATGACGCCCAACGAGGCGGAGCTGTTTGACGTGGAGAACCACTACCCCACCGACCGCATCCCCATGGAGATGAAGGAGAAGTCTGTGGCCGAGAACCTGCTGGACAAGATGGCGGAGACGCAGTAAGTTTGCCAGCAGTTTTCCCCTCCCAGGGCGGGTGGTACCCCCCCCCCCCCCCCCTCTCGGTGAGAACGCAACGCAACTCTGTGGTCAAATTTTAAAAAGTCTGTTTCTTTGGGTAACAGTGGTTGTACTCTCGCTTTCTCGGTTTGTGCAAATTCGATACGAATAGGAAAGACAAGCATCTCATTAATGATAATCACTACGCTAGTAGAGAGGCCGGGTCAGCTTTCATATTTAATCTCAATATTGATCTACCAAGAAAATACCTTTTTTTTTGGGGGGGCTTTGTAAACGGATGCATATTCAACTCATGTAGATGAATATGCCGGGAAGCCACAGAGCGACAAGCCCATTGGTTCCCGGCCACGGGAGGAGCCGATTGGCCAAGACGTACTGGTGATGCCGAGGAGGGAGGGAAGAGGAAGCAGCAGAGCAGTAGGAAACGATGGAGTCAGCACTGCAATGCTGGCAGGACTGGCTGGCACCCTGCCAACCCAACAGAGGGGTGGGGGGGGGAGGTAGGGGGAGGGAGAGGTTGAGGTCCTCTCCTGTGTGTTATCAATGCTGGCCAGACACCGGCCTGTGTGAACGCTACATGAAAGGGAGTGAGAAGTTAATCTATCCGTTGAACCCTAGCGGCCACAGAATACAATCCCTGCGATCTCCTGCGTCAAACACACGACTGTCGTGGCAATTCTCCGATAAAATAATTGCGTCCGAGGCGAATGAGTCTAAACAGGCAAAATACTTGTAGGAATTAAGAGTATTTAATGAATGCATTCACCAGACTCCTCTCTAGCAGAGTGAGTAACAAACAGATATTCACTTGTCCCTTTTAAGGACAATTTTCACCCCAGGGGTTCCTGGGACCGAATTCCTTCAATCACAACACAAAGAGTTTCAAGCATTGACAAGACAACGCTTCTTGTGATGACCATCAGCGATTCCTGTCCCCTGTAGAAATATTTACGGTCAACCAACTCCCACCCGAGCTGCTTATCTTCATGACTGGAGGGAATCGCCTTTATGATATGCAAAGCTAAGGTATGTCTGTTGTAAAGACAACCTATTCAAGGAACATTATGCCCTCGGAGAGGCCCTATGGACATTTTCCATTACACTCCCCCATTTGATTATTTTATAATCACACCATCCACCGTCATACCTGATATAGTGCAACTTAGGAGTCGGTTACTCTGACCACATAGTGATTCTTAGCAGAGACTGAGTCCTTTGTTACTGGGTACGACTTGATATACTTCTCCTTTCCTGTCCCAATGGCCCAATTACAGGAAAAGAATAAAGATCACGCCAACCCTCCCCATAAAAACCCTTTTTGGGCAAAAAAAAAATTTGGGGTAAAACTTATTTGTCAATGACATCATAGACGGAAGTGTCTTGCATAACAAGTGGAGTTACAAGCAGTGTCTTACATAATGAGCATGAAAACATTCAAGTATACTTTACAGCAGCAATCTCTTAAACTGAAACCCTGAGATTCAGTTGTGGATTGGGGTAGCTTATCGTTATAACGCTAAAATCAACAACATTTCAGAAGATCTAAACATAAAACCAAAAAGTAATTGGAAGAAATAATAATCATACATTTGAGATCAGCCTAATGGTTCATGTTCAATTCTTATGTCAGGAAGTGAATATTTGGAAAGGTCATTCACAAGCACATTCATCATCATTGTCTCTGTGACCATTTCTTTTGAAACAGGTGATGAATACTATGAAGAGTAGTATGACTACCACATAGAGCACATACTTCAGAATGGAATTACCTAGTTTTCCTAACCATTCGCCCAACGGATCCCATTTCTCAGAGTTGCGTTCGTGCAGTTCATCAATGTTCTTGCGCATATCATCTAAAATGTCTGATATTTTCAGATGAGTCAATGATATCAGTCCAACATTCCATACCTATTATCATACATGTACCGCCTGCAGCTGCTAATAGGTAGTCCAAGCCGGCTCTGGTTTGCAGTACCCCGAGTCGCATAGTACCTTTACATTGAAGGGCCTCAGTGGGTAGTGAGTAATATTGTCGCATTCTTCTTTTATCCATGATCAGTCCGCATTCATGGAATTCATTGTGACCAACCCGGACCGATAGCAAGCACGCATTGCTGAGGCTATAGCACATGGGGACAACGGGACAGCCATTAGGGGTATTCCGGAGGAGACAGAACGTGGTCCATCTCCGCCTATCTTGTTTATTCCAAAAGGTGCCTTAGCTGCAAAAAAGCTATTGTTGATATCCTTAAGGCTATATTCCAACTGGAACAGGGAGTCCGTTCCATTGTCCCGGCTGTATGTCAGGACAGGCTGGGACCTTACAGTGACACCGAAGAGGAGGATGATGCCAACGTAGAGTCGTCCTCCGGTCTGGGGGGTACTCCTTCCTGGAGTGACGCGTCGGTGGCAACTGGTGTGCCATCTTGCCCCGTTGTCAGGGCTAGGTCCGTCGTGACCTTATGGTGTCGGGTTGGTCGTCAATGGTGGTGCCCGTTTACAGTGGCTGGCATGATCCAGGTAGCCCTTTCAGCTCCCTTGACCGCTGATGAGGTGACCAGCAGGACTTGGAATGGTCCCAACCACATTGGTGAGTGACAGGTTCGCCTCCAATAGTCCTTCACCACGATCCAATTCCCTGGTTGTAGGTCATGGATCCTTGGATGGTGATAAGGCCTCTTTACCCTGTGAGTGGATGGTTTGCAGACTTCGAGAAAGATTAATACAGTACAATAATGATTGTATAATATAATCATGCTGTGATGGAATTGTTCTGTGCTCATATTGCTGTCGTGTGATGCACCTGTCCCCATTGGCCTGGGTCGCCCCATCAAGACCTCATAGGGGGACAGTCCTACCTTCGCTCTGTATTCCCCATCTTGGAATGATTTCTGTGATGAAGGCCTTAGCAACGGCTGCAAAGTCAACCTGCTTTCCCTCATATGATTTGGCACAAACATTTTTCTTTTTTTGGACATAATTTGAATTAGAAAATCCTTGTGTGTACCAATGCCGATTGATGCTATCTATCTATCTATTCCCCCCCTTTGACACATGATCTGTCCCATGTGTCATGATAGCGTAGATAGGAAACAAAACATTTAGGTAAGCATGGCCGCCCATTTGGCCATACCACAATCCATTGCGATACTCTGCCCCAGCCGATTTCCATGACTGGCGCTCTGCGGGCATGGCCCTGGTCTGAGCTTTCGCCAATCCCTCAATCGTGACCGAGGGCGTTAGTTGTGCCATCTGCATGGTGGAGGCGAGTGGGGCTTTGGCAGCTGTTTTAGCCCCTTCATCTGCCATCGCGTTCCCTCTAGACACCAGGTCCTTGGCCCCTGTGTGCGCTTCACATCGACATACAGAGATGGCAGCAGGTAAGAGTATAACATCTAGCAGGTTGGCAACCAATTGTGCATGATTAATCCGTTTCCCTGTGGATGTGAGGAACCCTCGCATCTTCCACAAGGTGCTGAAATCATGAACGACTCCAAAAGCATACTGTTTGTATAGATCAGACCTGGGCAACTACGGCCCGCGGGCCACATACGGCCCGTTGCGTTGTTTAATCTGGCCCGTCGGGCATTTACATTAACAACAGTCCTATAATGCATTTACATTTGTAATATTCATTTCGCTGTTTTTTTTTCATCCTGCAATTGATTTCTTGATTGGGTCCACTAGATCAGAGGACACTAATATGCAGACCGTTAATTCGGAGCAATACCGCTACCGTGAGACGCGCAACGGGCACCGAGTCAGTGACTCCCGGGGGGGGGTAGACGCGCGACGGGTGCTAGACGCGCGACGGGTGCTAGACGCGCGACGGGTGCTAGACGCGTCTAGCACCCCCCCCCACTGACTCGGTGCCCGTCGCGCGTCTCCCGGGGGCGGGGGGTGCTAGACGCTGTGATCCTCATCTACTAATGGCCCGGCCCGTCTGTCAACTTTAAAAACCAAATGTGGCCCTTGGGCCAAAATAATTGCCCACCCCTGGTATAGATGGTAACTCGTTTACCTTCCGATACTATGTATGCTCTGGTTAGGGCAAACAGTTCAGCTGCTTGTGCTGATAGGTGAGGGGGTAGCCTAGCAGATTCCACCACGCAGTCCTGCGTGGCAATGGCATAGCCCACTTCGTTAACACCTGTTGTTGGGTCTTTCCGGCTAGAACCATCAACATACAACACATCGGTCCCGGTGGCAGTGGTGTAGCTGTCAGGTCCACACGTGGTGTACACAGTTCATTAATGTGACCACACCATCGTGTGGCTCCCCATCTTCGGGAGTAGGCAGCAGGGTGGCCGGGTTCAACACTGTACACCTCTGCAACACAACGTTAGACATAGACAGCAACACATGGTGATATGACAGGAATCGTGATGCTGTTAGGTGTGATGTTTTCTGAGTTAGCAGAATAGATGAAACCTCGTGGGGTTTTCATTTAAGTCATATGAACACAGCATCTGCTGCTGGTGTCCACGTCACGGAGTCAGTCGGAGTCAAGTCGTGGCCATGTGTGACGTCTTGGAGTGGCTGTACTAAATTTGCATAATCGGGTATCCACTGTCTGCAGTAGCCCGTCATTCCCAAGAATCCAATCATTCGTTTCTTTGTAATAAGGTTTTGCTTGGATTTATTCTATCCTCCTCGCTAAGGGATCTGCCACCTGGTGTGGGAATGTGGCTCAGGAATTGTACCTTTTGTGTTACAACCTGTCGCTTAGCTAAACTGGCCTTGTGGCCCTGGCTGGCTAATTACCTTAACAACATAATGGTGTCCTGTGCACACACTTTAGGGTCTGGAGAACACACCAGGAGGTCATCTATATACTAAATTAGTGTGCTCCCCCCACCCCGGGAGGATTAGATGAGCCAAATTGTAATGCAGCGCTGCGGAAAATATGATTAGTGATTCACAATAATCCTGTGGCATTCTAGTCCACGTATATGATTTCCCATAAATAAAAAAAAACAAAAAACAATTTCGAACGCGTTTGCTAAGTCGACTGTAAACCATTTGTAATTCTCAGGTACCTGTGTTAATAGGGTGTTCGGATCTGGTACAATGGGTGTTTTTGGATGCACTGCATCATTTACCTTTTTTCAAATTTTGGACAAACCGCCATGAGTTTGGTTGTCCTGCAACGGGTGCCTTTTCCACAGGGAATATTGGGGTACTACATGGTGAATTTGGACACGGAACTATCACACCGGCTTCCAACAATGAGTTGAATACAGTTGTGATACCATCAATTGCCTCTTGGCGTAACCTGTACTGGGATTGTCTGGGCCTGTAAGCTGATTTGGGAGTTACCACTAGGGGCTCCACACCTTTTATGCGGCCCACATCATATTTATTTTCAGCCCACAGGCTGGACGGGACCCCAGCCAATCGTGGTCCTCCAACGTCATCTGTGGGAGCATCAACTCCTCCCTACTGTTGCCCATTTGGTGTATTGAGTGCTGGGCTTCGAATGCTCCTCCCCACTCCTTACACCTCAATCCCATTGTGGGAGAGAAGTATTGTCCTTCTGGGCCATCTGTTCTCCAATCACATGTGTCCCTTGACACCCATGACCCCAGTTCGGACCATGTCGTGTCAGGGTTTTTTGCTAGGGACCCATGTGGTTCTGCTCCAGCAACCCCATAAAACTTCTCAACTTCCTCACAGGAAGACACTGTCAGCATGCAAAATTTCTCATTCCAAAGCAAGACTTCTCCTTTTAACATTGGCGTTGTATTTGCCTCATTAAACCATAATTCTTGAAATTCTGGTAACCGCCCCTCATAAGATATTCTGGCAGTAATATCCAAATCATTTGTGGACATATATTGTACCTCTGGCTGACCTTGCATGCAGTGATGTGTATCTGTTATCAGTATGTCAGCTGTTCCTCTGATCTCTGTCAGCAAGTCCCACGTATAAGAACACTCTGGCGCGCATCTCGCCGGGCTTGCATCGGAGGTGATCGTGAGGCCTGTCAGTGTAAATAACACTCAGTCCTAAACAACACATTAGATCTCATCCCTATTTTCCATTTTGTTTGTGTTGTGTGTGATGTGTGTGTGTCAGTGCTCATACGACCTTCTTGGACCGGACCAGCTCCCCCACACCTCCATGCAAATGCATCCGTCCACCTCCGCCCCTCGGGTATTCAGCTCCACAGCAGCTCTCTGGGTTCCCAAGTCCTCGACCTGAGTGTCCCGCGTTTTTTTTTATTTCTGTATTGGCGGGTAGACGCAGGGTTTGTCAGCACCACCGGTTCAGCGAATTGAAGCTTTGTAGCCCCCGCTTCTCCCCTCTGTCTCTTCTTGTTCATCTGTTTCTCTCTAAGATCTCCTGCGTGGCTGGCGTGACTCACTACAGCAAGTCTGGCAGTACGCCTGCCAACACAATGTCTCTTTATAACCACCGATAAACTTTCATCCAACGCGTCCAGAGCGTCTCGATGGCGCCTCGTACGGAGTCTGGTCTCTTGCAGGCCTGTCGCCCTGCATGCGACCTCATCGCAAACCTAGTCGGCTCACACAGACTTGACCCACTTCTGTGATGGATAGTTCGGGTTGCTGGACCATTTCAACGATCGCCGTGGCGAGCGATTTCCCCCCCCCGCAACGGACGGGTCCGGCAGACATTCGGATGCTGGGCTGCCGTCCTGTGGGTTCAGAACTTGAATCATGGAACTGTCCATCCTTCCCGCCTTTCACGTTTGTGTCCATCTGAGCCCTCGATCGACCCGCGGCTGCTGCTGCTGCTGCTGCTGGTGGTGGGAGAGGCGGCGGCGGACAGCGGAGCATTCGCCGGCGTGGGGCAGTCCGGTCCAAGTCCAGATCTGTAGTACGGGTGACAGACAGATTAAAGTTCCCTACACTCTCTACACTCGCTTGTCCCTCATCAGAATTTTCCTCTCAACTCAACCTCTCTTTTCCACAAATGAAATGCATACCAACACGTTTTCACACTTTCTTTTCTGACTCTAATAACACATCCTCTAATTCCTTCAATTTCTCCAAACATAAACTCCCCATTTCTGGAAAACCCTTTTTCCTCCAATATTGTAACCCTTCTAGTGCCATTTCACCATGTTTTTCCAACATTACCTTTGCAGCCCCGGTTATTACCGAATTCTTATTTCCCATTTTAGATCCGGGCACCCTACTAATTATTATTATTATCATTAATAATTGTATTATTATTATTATACCCCTGCTATTAAAATTATTTTCCCTCTTTGAGCGCTTTTATCTTTGCTATATATTAGTTATCTTCTATTAGTTATCAAGGCCTCGCAGTACCTCAATCCCGGTACGGTTCACTCTTGTTCCATTCTCATCTTGGATCTTCACACTTGTTACCGCCACACACACACACACACACACACACACACTATCTCCCTGAACACAAAAGATCTGTTCAGTTTAACTCCACAGAAGCCCTCAGACAACCGGCTCTCTGTTTCTCCTTTTAGTCCTCAGCCTCCCACTCTCTCAGCCCCCCCCCCCCCCCCCACTTCGGACCATGTCATGTCGGGGGTTTTTGCTAGGGACCCATGTGGTTCTGCACCAGCAACCCCATAAAACCTTTCAACTTCCTCACTGGAGGACACTTTTTAACATGCTAAATTTCTCATACCAAAGCAAACTTTCTCCTTTTAACATTGGCGTTGTATTCGCCTCATTAAACCATAATTCTTCAAATTCTGGTAACCGCCCCTCATAAGATATTCTGGCAGTAATATGCAAATCATTTGTGGACATATATTGTACCTCTGGCTGACCCTGCATGCAGTGATGTGTATCTGTTATCAGTATGTCAGCTGTTCCTCTGATCTCTCTGTCAACAAGTCCCAGTATAAGAACACTCTGGTGCGCATCTCGCCGGGCTTGCATCGGAGGTGATCGTGAGGCCTGTCAGTGTAAATAACACTCAGTCCTAATCTACACATTAGATTTCATCCCTATTTTCCATTTTGTTTGTGTTGTGTGTGTGTGTGTGTGTCAGTGCTCATACGACCTTCTTGGACCGGACCAGCTCCCCCACACCTCCATGCAAATGCATCCGTCCACCTCCGCCCCTCGGGTATTCAGCTCCACAGCAGCTCTCTGGGTTCCCAAGTCCTCGACCTGAGTGTCCTGCGTTTTTTTAATTTCTGTATTGGCGGGTAGGCGCAGGGTTTGTCAGCGCTTCTAGTTGGCGAATTGAAGCTTTGTATCTCCCGCTTCTCTCCTCTGTCTCTTCTCGTTCATCTGTTTCTCTCTCAGATCTCCTGCATGGCTGGCGTGACTCACTATCACAGCAAGTCTGGCGGTACGCCTGCCAACACAATGTCTCTTTACAACCACCGATAAACTTTAATCCCCCGTGTCCAGAGCGTCTCGATGGCGCCTCGTACGGAGTCTGGTCTCTTGCAGGCCTGTCGCCCTGCATGCGACCCCATCGCAAGCCTAGTCGGTTCACACAGACATGACCCACTTCTGTGATGGATAGTTTGGGTTGCTGGATCATTTCAGCGATCGCCGTGGCGAGCGATTCCCCCCCGCAACGGACGGGTCCGGCAGACATTCGGATGCTGGGCTGCCGTCCTGCGGGTTCAGAACTTGAATCATAGGGAACTGTCCATCCTTCCCGCCTTTCACGTTTGTGTCCATCTGAGCCCTCGATCGACCCGCGGCTGCTGCTGTTGCTGCTGCTGGTGGTAGAGGCGGCGGCGGACAGCGGAGCATTCGCCGGCGTGGGGCAGCCTCGGTCCAAGTCCAGATCTGTAGTACGGGTGACAGACAGATTAAAGTTCCCTACACTCTCTACACTCGCTGGCCCTTTCTGAATTTTCTCTCTTAACTCACCCTCTCTTTTCCACAAATGAAATGCATACCAACACATCCTCTAATCCCTTCAATTTCTCCAAACATAAACTCCCCATTTCTGGGAAACCCTTTTTCCTCCAATATTGTAACCCTTCTAGCACCATTTCACCATGTTTCTCCAACATTACCTTTGCAGCCCCGGTTATTACCGAATTCCTATTTCCCATTTTAGATCCGGGCACCCTACTAATTATTATTATTATCATTAATAATTGTATTATTATTATTATACTATACCCCTGCTATTAAAATTATTTTCCCTCTTTGAGCGCTTTTATCTTTACTATATATTAGTTATCTTCTATTAGTTATCAAGGCCTCGCAGTACCTCAATCCCGGTACGGTTCACTCTTGTTCCATTCCCTATCGGATCCCGCTCGCTTTACCGTACTGTTACCTCGATCCTAGTAACCTACGGGATACCCTATCTTTATTCGATTAATGTTTCCAAAACTATTAATAAACCCGTCGGTCCTTTCGCGAATATAGCGAGTCTTTGTACTTGTACCTGTCCGGCCCTGGTCAGCCTTTTCCCAAAAACTATTTTCCTAAAAATAGCGAACCAGTTATAATCCACAAACTATTTTCCTAAAAATAGCAAACCAGTTATAATCCACAAACTATTTTCCTAAAAATAGCGAACCAGTTATAATCCACAAACTATTTTCCTAAAAATAGCGAACCAGTTGTAATCCACAAACAATTTTCCTAAAAATAGCGAACCAGTTATAATCCACAAACTATTTTCCTAAAAATAGCGCCTCTTAATTTGCACAAGTATTGATCTCATTCGCCTTGTTCTTTTTCCCTCAGGATTTCTTATTGAGATACCCTCAGTCCATCTCCCAGGCACCCTCGTCTCACTCCAGTATGCTGGTTACAGTCACTGGCAGGAGGTAGAGCTCCGGAAACTCAAGTCACCGGCCGTGCACGTTTCACCTGGGAGACTAGGCTGAAAAGACTCTCAAGTTAAAAATCCCGGACGAGCCCCCAAATTGTCGTGGGAATTCTCCGATAAAATAATTGACTCCTCTCTAGCAGAGTGAGTGCCAAACAACAATTTTGTTTGACAATTTTCACCCCCAGGGGTTCCTGGGACCGAATTCCTTCGATCACAACACAAAGAGTTTCAAGCATTGACAAGACGACGCTTCTTGTGATAACCATCAGCGATTCCTGTCCCACCCGAGCTGCTTATCTTAATGACTGGAGGGAATCGCCTTTATGATATGCAAAGCTAAGGTATGTCTGTTGTAAAGACAACCTATTCAAGCAACATTATGCCCTCGGAGAGGCCCTATGGACATTTTCCATTACAAGGTCCATCTACGTTCAACCCTCACCTATGGTCACAAGCTTTGGGTAGTGACCGAAAGAATGAGATTGCGGATACAAGCGGCCAAAATGAGTTTCCTCCGCAGAGTGGCTGGGCTCAGCCTTAGAGATAGGGTGAGGAGCTCAGACGTCCGGAGGGAGCTCGGAGTAGAGCCGCTGCTCCTCCGCATCGAAAGGAGTCAGCTGAGGTGGTTCGGGCATCTGATTAGGATGCCCCCCGGGCGCCTCCCTTTGGAGGTTTTCCGGGCACGTCCAACTGGGAGGAGACCCCGGGGCAGACCCAGAACTCGCTGGAGGGATTACATATCTCGTCTGGCCTGGGAACGCCTCGGGATCCCCCAGGAGGAACTAGAGAGTGTGGCTGGGGAGAAGGAAGCCTGGGGGGCCCTGCTTAGCCGGCTGCCACCCCGACCCGACCCCGGATAAGCGGACGATAATGGATGGATGGATGGATGGGAAGGGCATGATTCTGTATGACATATGTGACTAACAATTCTTTATTTCTTTATTATATTCTATATATATTACTTCTTTATTAATAACTCATTATTTCTTTTGCAATGTATAATTCTGTGTAGCATTTATGACTGATGTGTTAGAGATAAGGGTTATTTTGGCAGGCAACACCAACGAAGGGGCTGTACGTGAGCCATGAAAGAACAAGGGCCTCGTCTGCAGCAGGGATAAAAATAGACTGGGGGAGTGCACACTCACAGACACACGTTTCCTGGTACACCGAATGTGAACTAGGGTTGGCCCCATAACCAATTGGTTTATAATTCTTTAAGATTTAAGATTTATTCCTTTCATTGATTTTATTCCTTTTAAACTTTTTTACAACATTATTGTACTTCTGTGTAATTCATAACCATAACCAATTAGTTTATAATTCTTTAAGATTCAAGATTTTTTCATTTCATTGATTTTATTCCTTTTAAACTTTTTTAGTATTATTATTGTACTTCTATATAATTTTGTGTAGCATTAGGACTAATGTATGACTTATAAGGTTTATTTCAACAGAAGACACCAGTGAAAGACCTATACTTGTACTGAGACAATGCAGGAGCGAGGGGCCCCATGCCTGTGTCACCTACAGCACCACACTTCAGGTAGAAGCGTGTGGGGTACCAAACCCTGCACGTTTCAGGTAGAAGGGTGGGGGGTCCCAAGCCTCGCATCTCACGTACACACACACACATCTCACCCTTATGATTCTTATATTATGAAGCATTGTGATTAATGTATAATTCTGTATGATCCTGTAATTCTTTGACAATTAATGATTTTGTGTATCTTGGTAATGTTTTTCAACACATATGACAAAGGGGTCGTGAACTCGAAGAGGCCCCATTTCCTGTGTTTTTTCTATACCCAGGGGTTTCACATGCAGCAAGGCATGACAGTGGGGGTACGTTGAACACATACACAGTTTAGAGTTAGTATTTTTTATTGTCATTATATTATGAAGTGTTTTTAACAATTCATAATCATGTAATTTTTCTATATGTCAATATAAGATTTTATTTCTTTAACACGGCACTTGAACTTGTCGTGAACCGATTTCCTTTATTGACAACATACGGGCCCCCCCGCCTTCGCCTCAAGAGCCTCTATATGACCCCTCGCTCCTCGCTTAGAGCTTAGGTGTCACATTTCACACCTTTGAAAAAACAATGAAGAATTCTGATAATTACCAAATACCAAGAAACCGTGATTCTTGTGTTTTTGTTTTTTTGTTATTTTTTTTATTAAATTTTTTATTATTATTATTTTTTATATACCAAGGTTTTGAGACATGACAATGAAATGAAATGACAAGTCTATGGGACAATGAAGATACACCCACACACTCCTTAGTGTTATTACCATGAAATGTTTTGATACTTAATGATTCTATATTTTTGGTAAACAATATACCACTTGATATCATATAACATGTATGCCATAATTCTTATATTATGAAGTGTTTTCCTTAATGCATAATTATATAGTCCTTGATCATTCATGATACCATATAACATGTATGCCATAATTCTTATATTATGAAGTGTTTTCCTTAATGCATAATTAATGCCATAATGCCATATTGCCATTGATGCCATAGTTCTTCTATTATGAAATGTTTTGTTCAAAGCATAATTCTTGTGCTTCTTGGAAACCTATTTTGGTAACCAATGCTGCGCACGCAACATGAACACGAGACTTATGTACCGCCGAAAGGTGTGATCTTCGAATTAAGGGGCCCAAGCAAACATACATAACGGAAAGTACGAGAATGCGATCAAACGGGCATAAAAAAAAAAAAATATATATATATATATATATATATCTGCGAGGCTGCGCACAAAGAGACATGTAGCCCACGTCCGGCCAAAGGTGTGATGTACGAACTAGGCGCCCAGACATGAACCTGTATGCGGTGGAATTTACGGGATGATGCGAGACGGGCATTGAAAAAAGAAAAAAGCCATAAGGCGTGATATGCTAATCTGAAAGCCCAGGCATGAATCTGAACGCAGTGGAAAGTTTCAGACGCTGACGGGTATTGAAAAAAATGAAGATACGAAGCCTGCGCGCGCAGGTACCAAATTTGGGGTTATAAAGATCAGAGCTCCGGAGGCGGACGACAGGCTCTAGCTCAGACTTTGAGACGCAGACAGCAGACGAGAGAGATTGACTTAGAACCCTGAATTAGGGATACTAGAATAGGACACTCTAGATAAAGAGAGATAATTTAGATAACCTTTGAATACATACATCGCTCGCTTCGCTTTGCTTTTTATTGTAAAGCTATTATTTTGATTTAACTCTTAACAAAAGAATAAAACTAATCCCACCTTGGAAATAAGGAACTGGGATTAAACCACAACCGGGTGTAGAACCAATCCATTATTGAGCCCTCTCCAAGACCACTGAGATATTGAAGACCAAGACATCGATCGACACCAGCGCCCCAAAGGTGAGTCCCATGGGAAGCCTAAGGGATATAAGTGCAGTTGGTTTTAGGTACTGATTAAACCTCATCTGTAACAACAAATCCTAACGAGTAACCGCCTACCTAGTAGAAGTGGACATTAATATCGCTATTGAAATGAGGCCTAGATACTGAGTGCGATAAACTCCTCCAAAGGGACGCAAGGTATTATATTAGTTGGTGTTGACTAATAAACGGTAAGCGTAATCCATGGGTAGGAATAACGGATAAATCATACAATCGATAGGTAAACCGCGTATTGTCGCATAGTTAAAATCGGCCAGAGAGGTGGTGAGGCGGAGACACGGCCTCGATCATCCCTGAGATCCCCTAATAACACGAGCGAACGCGCAACATGTAACCCGGCTTATGTCGCATAGTTAACAGAGGCCAGAGAGTGGTGGGGGCGGAGGCATAGGCCTCGATCATCCCTGAGATTCTCTAGTAGCATAGCGACACACACACACACACACACTCCACAAACACACAACCCACAACACAGTGACCTCAGCTGGCAGCTTTCTCATTGGCCCGCTCCAGACATGACCAGAGTCTCCGATTGGCCGATCGGGGGAAATCCTGGGGAAAGTCCTCCCACCTTTTCATTTTCATAGCACAACACAAGAATCCTGTTTCCCCTGCCTTGCCTGCCGGTTGCATCAGACAAAAACACAGTTAAATCATCGTTTCCGCTGTGCTGGAGCTCTGTTCCACTGTGGATGCACCTTTGCAGACAGGCTTCTCATGGAAATCATGCAGGGTTGCGAATATTTATAGATTTGTCTAATTATTTAGTGCATTTTTTTCAGTTAAGATTTTGGTTTCATTGCTTTAATAGTTTTGGGGTGCAGCTTTTAATGCATCTCAAAGCCTTTTTGATTTGCATCTAGTTTTAGTTTTTAGTTTTGGTTTTGACTCTTTTTGCGTACAAATTAGAATATGTTCAGTAGCCTCTGCTCTGAACACAACAACACTACAGCGCATTTTGAGTTGGATCAGCAAACACTCAGTGTGTTCCGATTCCATCGGCCCAAAACACAATTAAGAATCTGTCACACGCGGGATAGGAAACATGCCGCTTAGGAGGAAGGGGTAAGTGACATTTCAAGATGCCTACAAGAGACCTCTTACGTCTCCTGCCTTCTGAAACTGTGCCCTTTCGTCTTTCTTTCAGACCCCACATTGTTGCCGATGAAGATAGATGGTGAGTGCGTTCACTGTTGCATTGGCATGTTCATTTATATACATTCTTTGCATGGGCACTTGTGTAGATCAATTAAATTATTTTCTCAAAAAATGTATGCTTGATGACAGCGGCTGTACAACTCAATGGTAAACCTGCACTATGTTGACTTTTCACGTCAGTCATCAAGTTTATTCAAACCTGTTTGAAATGGTTGTACACAAAACCAATTATGGTCTGTAGAGAAAAGGGTGTGGAAATATTTGACTCCAAATCGATGGCTGGTGTGAAAAGGTTACATAGTGGAGATTTAGTGTTGCGATGAGGAGATCCCTTTGTTACTCACCACAGGATCTGTCTCCTCACCTTCTCTCCTCCCCATCCCTCCTCCCACAGCTTTCCTCCCCTCCTCCTCCCCTCTGTCTGTGGGGCCCTCACCTCCTCTCCTCTCCTCTGCTATGGTTCCCTCCTCTCCTCTCCTCTTCTCCTCCTCCCCTCTGCCTGTGGTTCCCTCTTCTCCTCCCCTCCTCTCCTCTGTCTGTGGTTCCCTCCTCTCCTTCTCCTCTTCCCCTCTCCTCTGTAGTTCCTTCCCCTCCTCCCCTCCTCCCCATCTCCTCTCCTCTGCTTTCACTCCACCCTTTTCTCTTATCTTCCTCTTCGATTTACTTGCTTTATCAGAAAGTCTTGTTTCTATTAGTACATTTATATAAGGACATTCACATATACAATGTACATAAAAACATAAAATAAAAAATATAAAAATATATATATATCAGTATAAATATAATGTTTTAAAACTTTAGAGAGAAGTTTATGTTTATTTATGCAGGCAGTATGTAGCGGTTACAAGTTATCCTTGCATTTTTTTCTTCTTCTCGTTTCTGTTTTTGCTCTGCAGCCAGGCCATCTTTGCAGCAGTGGCCTTCTACCTGAAGCACCTTGGGGTGAAGACCAGGGCCGTGGACAGCAAGAAGTCCAGGGGGGGCTTCTTCAGGAGGCCCCTGGTGAAGGTCAGCATCATCTTGTAATGATCCCATCCGATGGAGAAAGAAGAGAAACCAACTGATTATAATTAGATGTGGGATCAATCAGTTGATAGCTGGAACTCAGCTATCTGGTTACGACTCTCAGGCCAACATCACACATGAGTCTTTTTTTACTTTGAAAAGTTAGTCTATAGAGTATGGGATCCTTTATTTTGAAAAGATTGTGTATAGAGTTTGGGGTCCTTTATTTTTGAAAAGCTTGTGTATAGAGTGTCAGGTCCTTTATTTAGAAAAACTTGTGTATAGAGTGTCGGGTCCTTTATTTTGAAAAGATTGTGTGTAGAATGTCGGGTCCTTTATTTTGAAAAGCGTATATATCAAGTGTCGGGTCCTTTATTTTGAAAAGCTTGTTTGGACTATGGGGTCCTTTATTTTGAAAAGCTTGTGTATAGAGTCTGAGCTCCTCTTCTGCTCCTCCACCTCCCCCAGACCAAGAAGGAGGAGTCCTCCAAGACCAAGGCCAGAGGGGGGTTTCCTGGCATTCCCAGCTGGATCGCTGGTTCCAGTACGTCACTATTCCTCAGGCTTGACCTTAAAGAACCCATCCCAATACACTTGCTTCCTGCTTTATTTCTTTTTCTCCAATGGAAGCTTTAGCCAAATACAAATCTGTTGTGTTGGATAACAGAGCTGTCATGTAGTACTATGATGAAACGCTATGCAGAGTCTATAGATTTTATACATGTCACATTCAAACTCCAGAATGAGACGTGCAAATTCAGAATTTGCCCTTCTTGGCCTTGCCAGTGTTGATGTATTTTCCTTCTCAGATTGAGCATTTTAACTAGCACCTCTAAAGTGATCGGGTCGTCATTCACATCGCAGTGACTTTGAAATAACTTGGTGTCACTCACTCACTGAACCCCCCGCCCCCTCCAGTCAATGGCGGGTGGTGACAATCGTAATTTGAAAATGATCCAATAGATGTTCCCCTCACAGGCTGTATAGGGATGCCATTGTTTGAATTAAAGTGTTTGTCTGTGTGCGCGTGCATGTGCGTGTGCATGTGTGTGTTCTGACAGCAACAATGACACCGCTGTCTTTATGTATATCTATATATATGATCCCAACATAAATGAGAACTGTCCTTTGTCCTCCGTTCTTCCCTCTTGCAGCCGAGGTCAAACCTAAGTCGGACACTGAAGGTACACAGCCGTCCCTGGTCCCCCCCCCCAACACCTCTGTAGAATGGTCTCACCCGTACTAATCAGTCCTTGTGCATGTCTGCATGAACCAAATCAAAGTAGCCCTGAATGTGGGGGGTGGTGTGGTGTTGATTTCTCTCCCTCTCTCTCTGTCACCTTCTTCCAGGTCGTCGTTTATTTGGTGGATTGTTTGATTTGTTGGGTGATGTGGTGCGACTGACTCTGCACGCGCACACACACACACTCCCGCACAATCACTTCTCCATGGATATTCCCCTTCCACCTCAGTAACCCGCCTGTTTTCATCCTAGCAACCGTATTTGCATCAAATTCGGTTCCCTACACACTCCCTTCCTCGCCTCATTCTCACCATCCTCTGTTTGCACACAAGTTCATTCACTAAGGCATTTATTGTGCCCTCACTCTCTCTCTCTCTCTCTCTCTCTCTCTCTCTCTCTCTCTCTCTCTCTCTCTCTCTCTCTCTCTCTCTCTCTCTCTCTCTCTCTGTCTATCCTTCTATATCTCTCTCTCTTATATTCCTGTTGCTGTTTGCTTTCTCCCCCCCACCCCTTCATAGTGGATAAGGAGAAGGCTGCTGCTCAGGAGCGTAAGAGCAGCCAGGGTCTGGCCCCCTCCAGGGGAGGCTCTGTGCTGGACCCCGCCTCCCCCTCCTCCTTCCCCAGCAGGAAGTCGGGCTCCAGCGGCACAGGCTCCTCCTCCTCCTCCTCCCAGCCCGCCCTGGAGATCAGCGAGTGCTTCAGCCTCGGACCCAGTGCCGCCACCAGCCCAGACGCCTATGGCGAAGGTGGATATCTCTCTCTATCTCTATCTCTCTATCTCTCTATCTATCTCTCTATCTCTCTCTCTCTCGTATATACAGTATATCACCCAAAGCCCCTCACCCACCCAGCCGAGTGTGGTGTGTGTGTGCTGGCTTTTTGACCAGGCATGCATTCTTTGATCCGGTGCAACAATAAAACTGCATTCACTGTGGTTTTGTGACCGAAATGTGGAGACAAAGTTGAAAAAGTTGTGGGAACTTAAGTATGCAATCATTCAGCTGCATGGTTTCATATGCACACAATCTGTTGCACACAATTTTTAGGTTGTTGGGTTTTTTTGTTTGTTAAGAATTGTAAGTCTTAAAAGGAGTCAATTTTCATGCACGTGTACCCAACTCCATCTCGTCCTCTAGGGATGCTTGTTTTGTGCATTCTCAGCATTAATTGATATTCAGAGACACCGACAGGTCATCTATCTATTAATCTATTAATCGAGCCGCAACGACAAGTATGACATGAACACAATGACACTGGCCTGTCAAATACCCACCATTGCCAACACAATAGGAATCAGGTGTACAGCCATGGCCTTTTACTCATTTTTATCATTCTTCTCACTTCAATTCAATTCAATTTAAAGAACTTTATTGGCATGGGAAATGTATATTTACATTGCCAAAGCGAAATAAAAATATAAATAAAAACAGAAAAATATGTAAACAAAGATGCAATATTGCAATCAAATGTATAAATATCTAAAATATACTTATAAGGAACTAAATGTATACAGGTAAGTAAGTCAAAAAAACTGGGTTGCAAAAATACGTCTAAAAAAGGTCTAAAAAAAAGATTATTAATCGGGAAAAAAGGGGGGGTTGACAGGTGATTGACAGTCTTTATGGATGTTGTATTCCGTTAGGTGTCCTTTTCCTGTCGCAACAGCTCACGAATCTTGCTGCTGTGTTTGAACATTCCTCTACTTCGCCCAGCAGATATTGAAGTTTTTTCTCTCTCTCGCGCTTTCAGGTCTGCCTAGCAACCGCTTAGAACCCCCTCCTTCCTCTGACGGGGGCGACGTATCCCCCATCAGCCTGGGAGGGGGACTCACCATCGGGGAGCCCTTCTCCCCTTGTGAGACCCCCACTGAGGAAACCCTGGAGAAAGACAGGTAAGGAAGCATACATCTAGATTGAGATTATAGCTATTGACTAAATCAAAAAGCATGGAAAGAGTGGCAGGGTACATGGTGAAATTATGGTTATAAATGACAGAAAACAGTAGGTATTATTAAAGATTATACTGTTTAATTGACCAGGAGGCAATGCTAAGGTAATGGAATCATGTTTTGGCTGAGTTAGGCTGGTCATTAGCATAGCCTTCGCTACCACTACGGCAGGGGTCGGGAACCTTTTTGGCTGGGAGAGCCATAAAAGCCAAATATTTCTACATTTATTTCCTTGAGAGCCATATAGTATTTAATAAAATGTAATGCAACTTTATGCGTGCATTTTTTAAGTAAGACTGTCACAAAGTCCTGTGTTGTCACAATGCCACTGCTGTGGCTTTTCCTGGGTTCTCAGAAGGAATGGAGAGGATCCGTGGATGTGGTAATAATAACGCTGTTTATTTACAGTCTCAACTTAAATAACGCGTTGATCAACATATAACTTAATATAGTCGCCCGTAGTCCGCTGTACGGTGGGATTCCAGAGGGGGTTTGGCGGTTGAAGTCCCTCCGGTCTTCTGTCGCCTGCCCAGCCTCTACTACACATGCGTCATTATAGCGTTAATTGCACTCATTCGCTACAGCTGCATCACATTCCAGGCATTCCTGCCGCTCCGCTCCCCCTGTCACTGCGCGACAGTGCTAACCACGCCCCCTCATGGCTCACAAAAACAAGCCTGGATCCTCTGTCTCCTCCGGCTTCTCAACTCATCCTACAACTTTTTTGCGCAACTCTTCTGCGCAACCCCGTCGAGTTTAGTAGTTTGAAATAGACGAGTGTTTTGGGAGCGCCGGCGCTCCCGTCAAAATTGTCTGGGAGCCATATGACGTCATCGAAAGAGCCATATATGGCTCGCGAGCCATAGGTTCCCGACCCCTGCACTACGGTAATGAAGAAGGTTTAATTCCAGGGGTGAGGCTAACGCTACAGGGCAACAGATCAGACTTAGTTCCGGGGCGGCAGGCTAACGCTAGCTAGGGCAACGTGTGTCCGCCTGGTGCTAACGTCTGCGGGGAGCGTGGTAAGACTCCTCCAGCGCTCTGTGTCCCCGCTGTGTCGCTAGCCGTTGTCCCGTTGCCCGCTAGCAAAGCTAACATTGAAGCGCCAGCGGTCCCATAGACGTGGGAGGTGGACCCTAACCACGTCAAAACCCTGGGAGCCCAGCCTTCTCCTCCAGCACTTTGGCTTCCCACTCCCTCTCCCCCTCTCCCCCCACTCCCGACCCTCCCCTCTCCCCCCTCCCTCCCTCTCTCTGACTAGCATGCCGTCTTCTTCCTCTTGGTCTTCAGGTGTTGTCCTCTCCATCTCCAGCTTCCCATGTCACTCACAACACAGCTTTGCGATGTTTGTCTGTTGCCTGGAGGTGCTGTCTGGTCTGGTCTATAAAAGCCTCAAAGACGTGTAGACGGAGGGGCAAAATGCTATAGATTAACATTTGATATAGATGTATACATTTAACTCCAGATGGTAGCAATGGCTGCCTCTCTCACGTATTGTTTTGTCTGTGGTTTCAAGGCCTGGTTTGTAAGAAGGCTCCATTGAATAGGTTTATATTCTTATGTTTCATTTCTATTTACATTTTGGGCATTTGGCAGATGCTTTTATCCAATGCGACTTAGTTAGAGTGAAAAAACTATATCGCGGAGGGTACAGTAAGATTTGAATAGAACAAGTTTGAAGCTCTCATGATTGTGGTGTTAATCTCTTGCTGGTAAACGGCAAAAGTTTAACTTTTTCACTTTTTTTTTAATTCATATATGTAAGTATATGTTTGGAAGTATATCGTTCTGGCTTTGAATCTGATAAGTGCAAATGACTCTTCAGATCAATGTTGTAATGAGTTACGCCTGGGATTCAGTGACCAGTATGTCTTTATTGTGGCTATCTGTTCAATGTGCTTTCGTGTGCGCAACTCTACCCCCCCCCCCCCCCCCGGAGTGTGTTTAACCCCAGCGGGGGGCCTGTCGCCATGTCCTTTTGTTCCCGCCGCCCACCACAGTGTATGTGTGTGTGGCCGGTCACGTGCCGCGCCATGGGGCTTTGAGCATTGTAATCGGTTGGCCGCAGATCACAATGTGCACTGGCATGTCGGGCTCACGTTAGCTGTGTGTGTGTGTGTGTGTGTGTGTGTGTGTGTGTGTGTGTGTGTGTGTGTGTGTGTGTGTGTGTGTGTGTGTGTGTGTGTGTGTGTGTGTGTGTGTGTGTGTGTGTGTGTGTGTGTGTGTGTGTGTGTGTGTGAGAGAAGGCGGGGGGGGGGGTTTCCATTTCGGGTGTGTAACCATCTGATGTCCCCCGTGTTTTTGCAGACGGAAGACAAGGTTGGTCATCGAGCACCTTGGCGGTGGCATGGACACGCACGCACGCACGCACACACACACACACACACATGGACATACACACACACACACACACACACACACATGGACATACACACATTCACACATGGACATACACACATTCACACATGGACATTCACACATGGACATACACACATTCACACATGGACATACACACATTCACACATACACATACATGTACACACATATACACTTCAGTCAAACACACACGCACGCTGCATGGCTAAGTATTATTAACTTGGTTGATAAGAGATATCAGTGGCCTTATTGTTGTTGTGTATTGTTGTGGCTGGATTATTGATGTAGTCCTCAGTATTTGCAGTAGAGTTCTAGTAGGTTTTGTACATTGGTTTAGACACTGCACAGTAGTAAACTAAATGTCTCAATTGATTTCCTTGGATGTCATAGTCTAAGCCCAGTGTTATTGAAGACTGGCTTTCAAATTCTCTTATGGAAGAGTTCTGTCATACTTTTCCATCTCTGTGTGATATATGTATATGTGTATACATATATCTGTTGAACTCCTGTTTTCCAAACATTATGCATGCCATAATCCATGCGTATCAACTCATCTTTCATTCTGTCTCTTTCTTCCTGATTGATTTTTTTTCCCTCGTTATATTGTATTCATGACTTTCCTTTTCTCGTCCACTTGTCTGACATTCCGGTGCTTCTGATGCTCCCTCTCTCTTCTTCCTCCTTCTGTCATTCTGATCCCTCCGCCGCCTCCTTCCTTCTTCATCCCCTTTGTTCTCCTGTTATCCCTCTTTACCTCCAACTCCCTCTTTTATTATTTTCTACTCTTTCCATTAACCAACCTGTTCCTCACCTCCCCTTACCACCTACTCCCTCACTCCTTCCCTTACCTACCTCACTCCCTCCCTTACCTCCTCCCTCCTCTGTCACCACCTTCCCCCTTCCCTCCTCCGTCACCACCTCCCTCCCCTCCCCCCTCGGCCGCCGCAGGAAAGTGGCGCGCAGCGTGAGCGCCCGCTTGGACCGTCACTCATCCCGGCACCGTGGCTCCTCCCGGGCCCAACAGTCGCGTTCCCGTAGCGATGTGGACCTGCAGCCTCCCTCCAACATGAGCGGCTCCCCCGTGCCGCTCACCCCCCAACACCCCAACTACCTGTAAGGCCCACGTGGGCATCAGCAGGGACTCTGGGAGAGAGAGAGGGAGTGGGAGAGACAGCGACTATGGCACTCTCGCCCACCAGTCTTGAAAATTTAAATGAAAACTGAGAAATATGTGCCGCAATAGGTTGATGCAGTTTCGCTATCCGACTAGCTCTTTGACATTTGTTGGACATAACATTTAGATTAACCTTTCCTTTGTCTCCAAAAAACTGCTGTTTTATTTTAAGTTAACAAAAGTGTTGACATTTGTTTTGCATAAGATTAACATTTATCTTTCTTTTTGTCTTCACCAAACTGCAATTTTAAAGGCTTCAGTTTGTTTGTTGCAACAAGTGAGTGTTGACTGTCTATGTACGCCGACTGACTATTGACCAACACGGAGGCAAACCTGACCCTAGCAATTGACCTATGACCTGTGAAGGGGAGAGTCGGCTGGCAGTCAGTGACAAGTAAATCACTCCAGTGTTTTCATTAATTGAGTCAGACACTTGGCTAACTAAGGAGGATGTGGGGATCCAGTGTGGTCAATATTGACACGGTGGGTGAAGTGTCGACGAACTGACAATCGTTAGGTGTTACTGTTGATTAAAATTACTCTTAAGCACCAACTAGTGCGTGGTGGTGTCAAGGACTCTGTTTTATGGTTCTTGTGGGATTAGGTAATTGAAAACGCAGTTTAAATACAAATGAGGAGAAGAAATAAATGAAGAAATATCTTAATGTCATGATCACTTGCAAACAAATTATAAACTTGGTCTCCAACACCATCATCCCTCTCCCTCCCCACACCCAGTCTGGATGGGCCCCTCCTGGCCCCGGAGGGCCCCGGCCCCAGTCCCACCAGCCCCTCCCCGCAGCCTGAGGAGGTGGAGCCACGCCTGCTGGAGCTGGAGCAGGACCCGGCCAACTGGCGGGAGCTGGCTGACCCCGAGGCCCTGGCCAGCCTCAGCAAGAAGGAGACCAAGCGACAGGAAGTCATCAACGGTAGGGAGAGAGACGGGAGGAATCGGGGTGGGGTCTGAACCACCAACTCCGGCATTGAAAGTCAGAACCGTGTGCTCTGTTCAGGATGTTTTCACTGTGTTTGTTATTCTCTATCGCTCTAAATCTCTTCATTATGTCTTCATATAATGCACACAGAGTTGTACGCGACGGAGCACGCCCACTCCCGCATGCTGACGGTGCTGCAGACGGTCTTCTCCAAGCCCCTGGAGAGGGAGGAGATCTTCACCAGCACAGAGCTGGCCACCATCTTCCCCAGCCTGGACGAGATCATCGAGATGCACTGTGAGTACCGCCGCCGCCACCAGAGAAGATGCTGGGACATTTTAACGTGATTAAAAACCATTTGGCTCGACACCCCTCTTCACAACATGCATGAACATGATGGAGGATAGTTTTTGCCACAAGAAGAGGATAATATGAAATGTAGAGGTTGGGGATGTTTCCACTCCCGGCCGAAAGGTTCTGGGTTCGATCCCCAGTGTCTGAAGTCTACCTACCTGCTCATTAATGACGTGTTCATTATAAGTCGCTTTGGATCGAAGCATCGGCAAAATGACAAAAAATAGTAAGTACACGCAATAGTAGGTGGAACGTGTGTGTGCGTGCGTGCGTGTGTGTGTGTGGCAGTAGCTCAGGAGGTAAGAGTGGTTGTCTGGCAACAGGATGCTGGTTGCTGGTTTGATCCCCGGGCTCTGTCTAGCTAAGTGTCAAGGTGTCCCTGAGCAAGACGCCATCTAACCCTAACTGCTCCTGACATGTTGGTTGTTACCTTCCATGGTTGGCACCGCCGTCGGTGTATGAATGGGTGAATGTGAGGCAATACTGTGAAGCGCTTTATAAATGCAATCCATTTACCATTTTCGACAGACACCTTCCATGAGAACCTGAAGAAGCTTCGTCGGGAAGACGGCTTCATTGTGAAGAACATCGGCGCCACGCTGCTGAACAGAGTGAGTCTCCTGCTGCAGCTCTTCCGCTCGTCCATCTCCTGCGAAATCCACCCCCCCCCCACACACCCATCTTGGCCAATCCAGTACATGACCTTGTGTTGCTTGGGGGGTCTCTGATAAGGCTCAAGTCTGTGCTCTGTCCTCCTAGTTCGGGGGTCCGGAGGGGGAGTGGTTCCAGAAGCTGACGGCCCGCTTCTGTAGCCACCAGTCCTGGGCCCTGGAGCAGATCAAGAGCCGGCAGAAGAAGGAGCCACGCTGCAACGCCTTCATCCAGGTACAGCACACATGTCAGCTGCACACACACACACACACACACACACACACACACGTACACACGTACACACACACACACACACACAGTGTGTGTGTTTAACATGTCTGTAGTTAGTGTCTCTGTACTGCATGTGTGTGTGGCATTGTCCGATGCCACTCCAGGTTCGTGGAGGGAGAGACTGACGGGAGACGGGAGTTTTGTTGTCTGACTTTTATTTCATCGACAACACATGTGAAAACTGATTAAACAATAATTTGCCGACGGGCACAGAACATAACGAGGAAACATAAAGACGGTTGTAAATCATAGACGTTCTGGGGTTCGTTCCTGTTCCACCGCGCCAGGACATGGGTCCTCCCCCCCCCATAACGTTAAACCCCCCGGTGTTGTTGACTGCAGGAGGCGGAGAGCAAGCCACAGTGCCGGCGGCTGCAGCTGAAGGACATCATCCCCATCGAGATGCAGCGGCTCACCAAGTACCCGCTGCTGTTGGAGAACATCGCCAAGAGCACAGGTACCAGCCCCGCGACCAGCCCCTGGCCCGGCCAATAGGACGGACGTACATCAGAACATATGATGATGATACATAATACCTCTCCACAGAGGACCACGTGGAGAAGGAGAACATCCAGCAGAGTGCCGAGTGCTGCAGGAAGATCCTGAACCACGTCAACGACGAGGTCAAGGTCATGGAGAACCTGCTGGTGAGCAGCACAAGGAGACAGTGCGACGACACATGACATCCAAGAACCTCTGAAGACTTCTGCTTATTAGTGCCAGTTTGTCTGGCTGACCCGCTGCCATGTTCTCTCTGTTCTCTCACTCCTCTGTCTCTGTTTCTCTCTGTCTCTCTCTGTCTCTCTCTCATCTGTCTCTCTGTCTCTCTGTCCTCTGTCTCTCTCTTCTCTGTCTCTGTCTGTCTCTCTCTGGCTCTCTTTCCTCTCTCTCCTTGATCTCTGGCTCTCTGTCTCTTTCTCCTTTGTCTTTCTCCCCGCTCTCTCCTCTGTCTCTCTCTGTCTGTCTCTCTGTCCTCTGTACTCTCTCTCTCTCCCTTCCCAGAATCTGAAGGACTACCAGCGGCGCTTGGACACATCGGGGCTCAAACCCAGTACTGATCTGTACACGGAGTACAAGGTAAGCTCCTCAGTGTGTGCACCTTTTACACAGAAGGCTGGGCTGAATAAATCCACAGCATTCCCGCAAAAAAGCGGCAGTGTAAAAGGTGCTATTCAAAACATAACAGTGTATTCCTGTCTCTCTGTATCCACCCCCCCCCCCCCCCCCCCCCCAAGAACATCGACCTGACCCAGAAAATGATGATCTACGAAGGTCCCCTCACGTGGAAGGTCACCAAGGAGAAAGCGATCGGTACGAGCGATGTCATGGGATCTATCCATGTCAGGATTCTACAGCCGTACTTAATTATCCAAGCTACACTCGGATTGATATTATCGTTGGATTCTAGTTGGTTTTTTTATCAGACGTTCTGCACTTTGTTGACACGTTGTTGTTGTTGTCACCGTACACGTCGTTCCGCCACAGCCGTCACTTTTTGTTCACAAATCAATAGCGCAAATGTGTCTGGAGAGGAAGACTTGTGGCTGGATGGATTTAGAAATTAATGGACGAGGGAGGGGGCAGTCTCGGTCTACTGCAGTCTACCTCTAGGAGTCCTCGAACAAGATGCCCCCTTCCCTGCTCATTAACGGCTTGGTCTCGAACCGAAACATCACCAAAACAAGTCGCTTTGGATAAAAGCGTGTTAAATAACTGAATAGTAAATAGTAGGTCTAGCTGTTTACTGTTATTCTGATGATGATGATGATGACGATGATGATTTTGATATTTTCCCCCCGTGTAACCTTTGACCTCTGCGGCGCCCCCAAGAGGTGCAGTGCGTGCTACTGGGCGACCTGCTGGTGCTGCTGCAGCGTCAGGATGACAAGATGGTGCTCAAGTGCCAGAGCAAGAACGTGGTGGTGCAGGAGGCCAAGCAGATGCTCAGCCCCATCATCAAGCTGGACTCCGTCTTCCTGCGGGAGGTGGCCACGGGTGGGCCTGTGCACACACACACATACACACATACACACCTGCACGTGCACACACACACACACATGCACATACACACACACATGCACGTACACACACACACACACAAGTGTACACAAGAAGACAAACACACACACAAACACATACGTGGGCACACGCACATGCCTAAACATATTCACACAAACACAGACATATGCAGACATGCAGGCATACACACACACACGCATATGCTTGCACATATGCACATGACCACACACACACACACATATGCAGACATGCAGGCATACACACACACACGCATATGCTTGCACATATGCACATGACCACACACACACACACATATGCCCACACACACATATGCACACACACACCACCCCTGTCTGTAAGGATAGGCTGGTAGGTTGATCTATCTGTCATACATCCTTGTGGATAGAGGTGGCACGGTTCATGAAAAAAAAATGAAAACCGTTCGGTTGGCTTGTCTCGGTTCGGAGGATGTGTGTGTTGTACGGTTCGACGGTTCATGGCATGCGCAGCCTCGTGACCGGATGTGAGCTCAGACAGTGTGTTTCTCTTTCGCGCGAAAGAAGAGGTGTGGAGTAGGGGACTTCTGATTTTTTCAAGTCGACTTTTCTATCAATAAAGTCGACGCGTCGTTGATGATGTCATCACATACACACGCACGAAAAAACCAGACAGAACGGGCTGTCCAAAAAAAGCACGGGTATCCTCTGTGCAAACAGCCGCTCGAAATCGCTTAAAAATTACCAAGCCAAAATGATCTACCTACACTAAAAATGCTAAATATATCCTGAGTATACTTCATATAAAGGGGGGGGGGTGCTCCGTATCGCTGGATATTGGTGTCCCCAGCGTCCCCACTACATTCTGTTATCATTCATCCGATGAATGATAACATCACATTTTTTTTTTAATGACATGCCATCTACCCGGACTTCCTTTGCGATCGACCGATCGATCGCGATTGACATATTGGGCTCCCCTTTCCCCCCCACCAGCCACCGCATTTGCTGGAGTGTTAAAGATTAAAAGAAAAAATAACAACAAGAACCGTACAGAACCGAAAACCGTGACCCTAAAACCGTGATACGAACCGAACCGTGGCTTTTGTGAACTGTGCCACCCCTACTTGTGGACACTCTCACTTGTGGTGTGGATTATTGAAATGGCTTGTTATGGCTAATCAGACCCATACCTGGTGGCCATGCAACTCTTGTACTGAGCCCCCTCTTGGTCCACTAACGTGTGTACGTGTGTGTGTGTGTCCGTGTGTGTCCGGCAGACCGCAAGGCCTTCTATGTCATCTTCACATGGGACAGTGGGGCTCAGATCTACGAGCTGGTGGCCCAGTCCTCCGGGGAGAGGAAGACGTGAGGGTTTTCTAAAAATCTACAACATGTCAAAATGATAAAGTGTGCGTTTGGGATGTATTGTAAAAATGTGTGTGTGTCTCTCTCTCCAGCTGGACAGAAGTGATCAAGACAGCGGTGGATGACCTGAAGCAGAGCGGTGGTCCCGGCAGACAGGTGTTCCCCCCAGGGGGCGGGCCTCCCCCGTAAGTCCGCCTCCACCATGAATAAACCTCATACCAGTTCCTTATAGAAGAGAAATTAACTGTCGACCAGGTGCAACGCATAAACAATATGCACAAAGCACAGCAGAAGAGGATTTTAATCGCTGATTATATAGAAAGAAAACCATTGAACCATGATATTGATGAAAGTAACTAAAATCTAATAATCACAGTTGGTGAATAATGTTCTTCGGCGGTCGTAAGCCACCTTGGCTTCGCCCTGGCCGCATCACCCAGTCCCAACCCACCCTTTATTTATTTTCAATGACGTGACACCCCGTCGTGGGTTATCCCTTACTTATTCACCTAGCGGCCGTATTGGGTCATTGGGTGGGGAAACCATTGAGAATCCCAGTAATCCTCATCCACCATCCACTACCTGTTGTCATGGCTCCCTCAAGGATTCTAGAAGGTTTACCCGCCTAACTAACCAATATTGCCGCTTGGTAAATCAGGTCCACAGTACATACCTCCTAGTTTGACTCTTCACCCCCTCCCCCCCTCTCTCTCTCATTGGCTCCATCCTCTCTCTTTTCTCAGACTCTCTGTTCCTTTGAGTCCCACTGAAAATGGCACATTCAAAGGCAGCATCGGTAAGAGCCAGTTGAACTTCAAACAATCCCCATATTTCATTATATTAAATTGTATTTATGTACAGATCTTTTCCCGAATATTCTTTTGTCATATATATATATTGTGTGCTTATGTTAACAATGTGAATGTAGAACAAGCTTCTTAATAATAAACATGTTGTTAATCATATTGATGTATATGTTTGTACCTGAGCTCAGTGCGGTCTGACTCTAACTGTGTACTCATGGCACTGTTCAGCAGTGCGGGATAAGGACAGCCTCACTGAAGACAAGCCTACCAACGCTCCACACACCCTGATTGATTACCTGTCAGACAAAGGCTTTGACTTGATTGGTCACTCCAACTCTGATCAGGAGAAGCTGGCCAATAGTGCTCTCGATGAAGGTAACCATTTTTTTGGTTTTTTTTGGTGTCTTTGTTTTTGCCGTTATTTTGATCTCACTAACACTAACGCTGATTGCCTCTCTTTCTCCCAACAGTCATGTCTCTGAAAAGGCTTTTGGTCGGCAGCATCAGCCTATCAGAGGACTCTCTGCCAGATGAGGAGAATGGCAAGGAGGATGGCGGGTCGGAGAGGATGGAGGATGACCCAGGCGGCTGTCAGTCACCCGGTACATGACCTGAGATTTGTGTGACAGAGATCCTAGAATTAACTGTACAAATATAGATATGCATGCAATTAATTGTATGTGAACAAAACGGAGGAAAATGCTAAACAATCTGGAAAAATCTCTCTCAAAATAGATTTTATTGACCCTTGTTTATGGAATTTCAAAAAGCAACAACTTTGGGGTTCAATGTACCGTTTGACCACATGATGGAAAGGATCCCTACAGAGACCCATACCTTTAGCTGCATCCCATCTGTTTGTTATTGTCTCCAACCAAGTCTTCCTGTCCTCCTCTCTCCATCCACAGAGGAGAGTCGGGGGACCACCTTGCAGGTGGACGATAACCTCGGAGCTGTTGGAGGAGGAGGTGCAGGAGGAGCAGAGTCTGGAGGGGCGAAGGGAGAGGAGGAGGAGGAGCAGGATGAGGAGGGCGGCGGCGGCATCAGCGCTCCCCTGGTGTTGTCCCAGGAGAGGATGAAGGAGGTGTACAGCAGACTCCAGCATCTGGAGGAGAGTCTGAGGAGACTACAGGTGTGTGTGTTTGGACATTAAAATAGGGCAGTATATATTTTAAAGCCACGGAGACATTGAAGTTCAGGGGAGAGGTGCGTGAGAGATGGAGACATCAAAACGGAGCGTGATTGGCTGGCGTGACGTGTGACGTGTGGGGGAGCAGGCAGCAGGAAGTGGCTAAAAGATGGCCGACCTGGAGGAGGACGAGAGGTGCCGTCTCCCTTCGGGGACTTATTGCCGCGAGGAGGCAGGCAGGCTATACTTTGGACGGATGAGGCCAAAATGGCAGCAAAGAGAAACAAAGGAACAGAGAAAAAACACTTAACCACTGCCGTTACCGGCGGGCCGAAAATTGCTTTGTGAAATTGGACTTGGACTTGGTCTGACAATGGCCATTATGTTCACCATGGCAATGGGATTTGTCGTGTGTGTGTGTGTGTGTGTGTGTGTGTGTGTGTGTGTGTGTGTGTGTGTGTGTGTGTGTGTGTGTGTGTGTGTGTGTGTGTGTGTGTGTGTGTGTGTGTGTGTGTGTGTGTGTGTGTGTGTCCTATTTTACACTTTTCTTTGTGATGTGTGTGTGGCCTATTATACGTGTTGCATTATTGTCTGTGTGTTCTGCAGGCCGTTGAAGAGGACCACCATAAGCTGCAGGAGGCCCTGTCCAAGTTCTCCCTGGAAGGAGGAAACTTCCAGTGAGAAGCAACGCACCTGTCCGCCAGGTGAGGGCACTACCAACCCCCCTTCATAGTAGCTAGTGTGGGCATGGATACACACCCTTCACTAGTAGCTATGTGTATGTATGGGAAGTCCAGACGATATTACATTAATAAGAGAGAAGAATATGAATGATAACACTATAATACATGTTTTATTTAGCATTGAAAACTGTTGGGGATGGCATGCTAGTGGTTGGCTTGTTTGAGTCACTTGCCCTTGAGCAAGATGCCCAACCCCTACCTGCTCATGAATGACATCAATCAATCTATCAAAAATGAACTGTCACTCATAAAAGTGTCTGAAATAAAAGTCACTGAATAGAAGTAGCCAATAGAACTGTTTCTCTCCTTCTTCAGTTGTTGCTGGAGGTGCCTGATTGAAGTGCACGAATGAGTTTGGAGGACTGTCTGGAACCCCTGTTTACACAACATTCAACAGTCACGCAGGAACCCACTGCCACCCCAACCAGGAAGTTCACCCCAGGCATGGAGGGGGGGGGGGTGGGGTTAGGGCTTTGTCTGCAGTGCACTGCTTGAGTGGAGAAGCAGGGAAGGTGTGCGTGCGTGTCTGTGGGTGTGTGCATGTGTATAAGGAAGATGAAGAAAGAAGAGACAGGACAGTTTTATATACAGTTGCCAAAAAAAGGAGAAATTTTGCTGTGCGATGGATGCTGCCTAATAAACAAGTGTGTGGAGAGTGGCTGTAACACACATACACACCGGACACACACACACAAAGACTTCTGTACACAAGTTTGAATGATAATAGAATTGCGATAATTGTGCAAGAAAAACATGAATCTGAAAGTTATACCAGTCAAAGCCCTTTAGAGAGCATTGTAGTTTAAAGTTGCAGCAACAATTGACCAAAAATCCATTTGGGAAAAATATAAGCTAAAACTACGGATTAAGGCGTTTGCAGACTGAATCATGTCAGGAACGAACATACCCTCAGAACAAAAGCGTTAGATACACACACCTAATCTTGTCTAGTGCGCTTTGATCAGAAGGAAGTGTGCATGTGTGTTACAAAGCCCTATTTTGGAGTTAGGATCCTGTTGTAATTTACATTGGGTTATTGGATTATAAACAAATAAGAACTGAGTATGTATGATATATATATATATATATATATATATATATCATATGATATATATATAAAAATAATGTTTAATATATATTACATATATGTATATATATGTATAATATATATATATATATAAATACACATGGTATCACGCTAGCTCTTGTTAGATCTTGTTACGATCACTGCCGTTATTTATTCCTCTGGGTCGTCTTGGGATTTGTCTGCTGCTCATCTGGAGGGGAAACTGTTACAGCACTGGGCGGGGGGGTGAAGTAGTTCAGAACCAGAAGGTAGATTCAAGTGTAAACGCTGCGGCGATGAAGCGCGGCACAAGAGGAAACTGTCGAGCACAGTTCAATAAAATGGCTGCCTGGTGGCCCGCCTGCCTGGTTGGCTTTTGGAACAAAATGTGGATGAGAAGGTCATGGGTGAGGGGGGAGGGTGGATGGGGGGGGGGGGGGGGACAGCTGGGGGTACGTGAGATAAAGTGTTCACCTGGTGGACTAATGCAAAAATACATTTAGTCAGCACACAAACATATGCACACACACCAGACCCAGTGCCAAAGCACTTCTCGCAGAGGAAGGCAGATAGTACCTGGGTTATTTTTTTTTGCTTGCCTCTTCTGATTTGTGATTGTAATGTCTGCAGTGTCTGCATCAACATACACACACACAGAAAAACGGGACATGTAACTCTTCACATAGAGTTTTAGACGGAGTAAAATGTTTTGATTGTACTATATGCTGTTGAATATGTTATTAGTCAAATATTATATTATATTCGCGAGTAGCAATGTGTTTTTTTTTATATCAGATTTGAACTTTTTCTTCAGGAGCTGATTGTAATTATTCTTGGTATATATATATATATATTATTGTAATAATTTTTTTTGAGTGGTGGTGTTCAACTGTGGCGGCGAGGTGCGCAGGACCAAAGACGTAACGCTGTACCGCTAGATCCTCATGCTATTTAATCGAACCGTGACAACGCACTCTGAGCATTCTGAGCACATTGAGGCGTTTTGCTGAGCTGAGCTGGGATGGAGGCGCGTGCAGGCGTGCAGTGAGCAGCCTTCACTACACGCTTCATTCCAATCCTCCAGTACTGCCGGTGTTGTTGTTTTTTCTCTAGTTTCCATGTATTTCCAGTAATAATTACAGCAGAGGTGACTAAGAGGACAGGGGGAACTATTTTCTATTGATTGAAGCGATACCTGCCCCCAAAAGAATGTGCCTATTAAATGCAAATGTACAAGGATGCAGAGGACCTTCAGGCCGCCGCACAGCAGGTGTTCTCGGGGAGATAAACACGTCTGTGTTTTGCTCTCAGCGGTGCCAAGGCTGTACTACTGCAACAACTATTACAAATGCTATTACAAATGCTATTACAAATGTGTCTACGCGCCCACCTAGCGGAACACCCATCATTTAAAAGTGTTAAAGTTTGTAGCCAGGGCAACAGCAGACCTACTCGGTCCACATTCTCCCCCGAGTACTGTAATGACAGTAATCACTCTCTCTGTGATATGCACTCTCTTCGTGTGTAGCTGAACCCAACAGTAGCCAGCACCACCCTGACTGGACATTAGTTGGAAATAATGCAAATTGTAGCACTGGTATCAGCATGGCTGGCTGTAGCTCATATTCTTAAAAAAGGAAACAATTGTAGTCGCACTGCACCGCCATTATAGTCTGCTCTCTCCTCCACCTTTTTGTGTTAAAATGTTGTATACAAGTTTCACACCCAGTAGAGCCCCCTTGAGGCATGACCAGTAAGTGACCAGTAAACTTATGAGGTCCACACACATGCGCACGCACGCACACACAAGCTATATTCTGACACAGTTTATCGTACTTAGCTGTTCATTTCATTTGATTCGCTTAAACGGGACGGGGAGGGAAAAGGGGTGGGGGGCTTGTTATTGTTATTTGTTTTTATTTTTAATTTTTTTAAAGTGTTATGTAATTAGTATACTATGCATTTGCCAGAGGCCGAGAGAGAAAGGATTGTCCATGGAGTTTGTTTTGTGGAGGGCTTGCAACATGCTGCAGTGGTGCCATAGTTAAAACCCATATGCCAAGTTGAGTAAGCATCTGGTCAGAGGCTAAAGAGATAATCCAGCCCGCGGGTATTTGTCCACCATTGAACTGCAGTCATCAGCAGTGGATAACCACCTTACACCATCTTACAGTAACGCCTCATCATACACACACACCCGCGCACGGAGAACGACTACTACAGCTCTCTCTCTCTCTCTCTCTCTCTCTCTCTCTCTCTCTCTCTCTCTCTCTCTTCCCAAACCCCCCCCCCCTCTTATTGCATACACCTGATGTATCCTTTTATCCAAAGGATAGATGTATAGTAGAAAATGTATAATTTATAGAGTTTGGTGCTTAATGACCATCAGGCCACTGCCCCCCACCCCCCAAAAATGCTGGAAAATCCATTTTATTTACATATATCCTCACTATAAGCCGTCAGATTGATGACATTTTGCCATCAGATGACCGAATCAATCTCCTCAATGCTGTTTTTAACCCACCTTCATGACCACAGAAGGATTTGTACGAATCTGGTCGTACAAGTGTCCTTCATGCTTTTTAGAAAAAATGAATATGCAAGAACACACACACACACATACATATATACATATATATATATATGTATATATTAGTGTATTTGGGTTTTGATTTTTATCTTGTAAGAGGGTTTTATTGTATGCTTAAGAACCATTGTGGTACGTTCTTGTTTCTTTCTTTTTTAAATAAATGGGGGAAATTAAATGAATGGCTGTTTTTCTTGCTTTGTGTGGGTGTCGTCCTATTTTGTTTCTGCTGGGAGGTTGGATGTATTTCTAAATTCATATATCTATATCTATAGATATACTGTATATATATATTGTGTGTGATCCATCCTGACAGTTCTTTAGGGCTTTTGGGTTTGAAAAATGGCATTTATTTATTTGGTCTAGCTTTTGCAGAACAGTGTGTGTTGTTCCGATAGACACGCTTTGTCGGGTTTTTCTTAGTATTATTCAAATACTTCTCTGAATCTTTCAAGCATACATCCTGCTAAAGAGGACAAGACAACAACAAGACGCTGCCGTACTCACTGAGCGCTGGTACATTTGAGAAGAGTATTTTTGACTGTTTAATAGTGTTGAAATGAATCCTCTGAGCTTTATAGCTTTAAAGAAGATGCTGTTGGTTACACTCTTCCTCTCCAGTGTTGCTTGTGAGTATTCCTGGGTTATTGGACGCAGTTAATCTACAATATTTTGTATGTGTTTAGTTAACTTTTTTACTGAAGCCATTGCTATTGTTGCAAAATAACTTGAACTACTATGTGGCTGAAGATTAAAACTCGCGTGGCTCGAGTTCTTGGTGAGAAAATCAGGATTTCTAATTGGTAAAGAAAAATGTATACTGATGGCTGAAGTGAAAAAGCTACATAGTGCATACAAATGATGAAAAAATGTAACTTTCCCCATTGTTTTATTTGAAGAAACATTTAGATGCATATTAAGATATAATATTGATACATTTAGCAAAAACACTGTTTCTTGGTACAAAAAAACTATCCATTGATATAAAGATGAGTTCCGCTCTGTTGAATACATTTCCTGTCACCACAGATGTGCGTCATCACATCGCACCATCTCCATGTTACTCATGACACCTTCTACGATTAACCTTTTAAAGTTTCCAGACTCAAATACAGATAACTATCCACACTCGCCGCCCCTAACCATCACCAAAACTTGGTCCTCTTGGAAAAGCAGTTGCCAAGGACGTTCGTATCCAGGTGACCCTGGAAGGCGACCGGCCCTTCATGCGAAGGATGGTGACTGAGATGGCCACGTTGGAGTGCTGCTACAGTGGTAGAGGCAAGATAGTCGAGACCTGGATCGTCAACACGGGGATCACCAAAGGCACCCACCCTCAGATGGTGAACATTGCCGACGACCGGGTGAAAGTGGAAGCGACCCAGGGCACCAGGGGCAGCCGGTGCAGCAGTCTGGTGCTGACGGGGCTGAGGCTCAGCGACGCGGGCCTCTACCAGTGCTGCCTCAACAGCAACAGCCAGAATATCAGCACCCAGACGCACGGCACATACCTGCAGGTCTACAGTGAGTAGTGAGCATGGGTATGAGGGAGAGGGGGCAGGAGGCGGAGGGGACTGCATAGCGGCATGGCGAGGGTGTTGGACTTCCATCGCTGGAGGATATACTGTTCCATCCCCAACGTTTGCAGCCTCCTTGAGCAAGACTCCCCAACACCCCCCATAGCTGCTCCTCAGTGAATCTAAGTTATGTACTTTAATGGTGCCTGTAGTAAAAGTGATACATATTTAATAGTGAAATAGGTTGAATATGGGTTCACTGTTCTTCACCACCCCACCACCCCCATAGATGTTATGAAAGAATATTAAGACGCTAATCTGGTTGAACCTAATGGTTCGCCTATGTTTCCCTGTGCCTCTATGAATGAATGTTTCTGTGTGAAATGCGGCCCACAGCCAAGTTAACACTGCAATCCCATGACAGAATTTAGCCATGCTCTCTGCTTGAAATGGCACAGATGGGATCTATTAGTTGCAATCTATTGGACGATTATGGGAATTTCATAAGCAAGTCTAGAATAGAATAGAACTTTATTAATCCCGGAGGAAATTCTAAGCAGGAGACTAATGGACCATAAGACTTGCATCGTAATATGCATTAGTTTGTAACAGCACCAAAGGATTTACCAAACAACATAACCTGTGAACATAAACAGTCCACATTAGAAATGTCAGTATAGTGTGAATTGATATTTGTACATGTACAGGTCCAGTTAAAAATAAAAAGCAAATCTACACATAGTGGCTATCATGTGTGTCATGATAGCCACATAATCATGTGTGTAAAGTGAATCTTATCAGTATTTGGTACTTGCTGTGGTGTGAGCATAAAGGTAACGGGTCAATAGTAACTTGTGGTTTTGTATACAGAGTAGTAGGCCCACATATATACATCAGTAAACGTTGCCCATTGCTGAACTTGACCTCCCATAACTGCCCGTGTTTCTGCGCAGAGCCGGTGGAGAAAATACTAAAAATCACTGAACACACGAAGAACAACATTCTGACTGCGCAGGGGATTCTACTGCTGCTCTGTGTGCTCCTGCCCGGGGCCAAGATCCTCTGCAAGGTCACAAGATACCCTGCAACACGCACACACGCTCACACGTTCTCTCTTTCTCAACACTATAACTGCCTGCCAGCCTGTTTAGTATTTTGCCATTTTGTTTTCTGGGAACTGCTTAATGTCAGTAACACCCTGCCTGTATACATGATGTAATACCAGCAGCATACCAGTCACACATCATTAGTTACATATAGACTGCAATTGACATTTTGACTGCAATTGCATCATTTTGTGTTCTGTTTTGCGAAAGAATGTGGAGTCCTGTGTGACAACGATCCAGCCATGCACCTTACACCCCCCCCCCCCCCCCCCCCCATCATCATCCTCATCATCCTCATAAACAGGTCTTCTTCTCTCTCCTCTTTCTAGTCCAAGCAGATCCATGCACTGGAGAAGAAGAAAGCATTGAGAGAGGAGGAGAATATATACGAGGTGAATCACAAACACAACCCTACTGTTTTCCCTCATGGGCACACTGAACTTTATTTATTTCCTGGAAGTGTTCGCAGGCAATGAGACCGAAATATGCATGAACATGTCATTGTTGAACTGTTAATCAATCTTTCTCTATTATATTGATCTGTGTCTCTTCCGCCTGTCATGTTCTTGTCAAAGGGGCTGAGGATAGAGGATTTCAGCTCTCCCTACGACCAGATCCAGCGCACCCAGGGCCCTGTGACCTACCAAGATGTGTACCTGCGTGAGGCCGACACCCACCTGGAGAAACCCTGAAGGAAACAGCAGAAAACAAAACATAGTTTTGCTAAATTGTAACTAATAGTGTGTTTTTTCCCTAATATATATAAGATGATATATATATATATATATTATATAATATTATATATATTATATGTAATATATATTATATATATATATATATATTATATAATATTATATATATTATGTTATATATTATATGTAATATATATTATATAATATATATATATATATATATATATATATATATATACAGTATATAATACACAGCCGTGTCGTATTATATACAATGAGGTGTATTGTTGTGTACAATATACCCTTTTATGTGCCCCTGATTAAAGATGTAGAAACAAGCGGCTGCATTCTTCCATGTGTGGTTTTAAGCCCGTCATCATGTGCTCCACACCGATCACCGCTTCAGCGGACGCGTTTCATCGTCACCAAGGGCAACGGGGAAGTGCGTAGGGATCCAGGAGCCTCGTCATTGGCTTCCCGTGTGTAATGTTGGTCGTTGATTGGTCGGCTGCGTGGCGTGGGCGTGGTCACTCTAACAGGTAGGGCGTGTAGAAAAGATGCAGTGTTGAGGCGGCGCGTAAACACAGCGCGAGTGAAGATGGCGTCGGTCAAGAAGAAAGGAAACTCAGTTGAAAAAGGTGTGAACGGAAGACGCTCATCCAAGCATAAAGAATGCCCAATTGGTAAGCTCCGTTGCTGTGTGTTGCTTGGATTTATTTATTTATTTATTTTACCTTTGAGCACAGCATGTGACTCCCCGTGGGTCTGTCCTAGGCTGCTAGCTAATGTGGTAGCAGGACTAGCGGCTATGAGCGCCTGGAACGGGATGCTCCAAATGAGCGTTATTGGGAGAGAGAAGGTGTGGGGGAGAGGCTCGTTCGATAGAGGGATATCACATTCTGTTAATTTTTGTCAAAATATTCCCTGTAGTTGTTGTTCTTGTCATGTCTTTTATTCTGTTGGAAGCCTGGCGGTGGACCAGGATAACGTTTATCTTCAGGATCCTCTCGTCCTCAGCAGTTCTCTTTGGCTTTGAACACCAAGTGAAACCACAGCGGCTCATGTCTCATTATTTTTTTACCATTTCTATATGCGATATAAACAGACATTTTTTGACTTTTTCGAAGCATTTGATACATTGACAGCTGAGCCTTGCAGGGCCGGACCTACCAAATGTGGAGCCTGGGCAAGTTTCCTCGACCCCGGCAATTGGAGATTGAAACTATCAAAAAACTAAATCTGGATAAAGCAAAAATACTTCTACTGTCCAGAATACTTTCATTTTAAATATCGTAAGCGACAGTACACAAACAGTAACAGAAACTGTATACAGCTCAACTCTACATTCAACTCACTGCATCAACATGCTAAAGTCGATTGCTTACCCAAACCAATATATATATATATATATATATATATATATTATACCTCCGACTCGTATGTAGTTGTACTGTACAACGCTATTGTAGTGATACTGTACGAGTATTCAATAAACCCATTGGTTTATATCATTGGTTATCAATTCACTGAATTGTATAAATAAATAGTCTTAATACTTCTAAGTAGTATTAATATTTAATATCGAAAATTAAGGCTAATCACTAGGCTTTTTTGTTGTAAACGTGGTAATATATTATATGAATGGTAATCCACCAATTTGGCACTATTACTAAAATAAGAGTGATTTAGAGAAAACAGGTGTGAGATCCTATGTTTTTGCCAGTCTTGGCCAACCAGTTTGTGAGCATTCTGCTCCAACCACAAAATGTGTTCTTCTTGTGTGGCAGAGGTTTCTCAGCGACTTTACGAAAATATTGCCACCTGATTGAACCTTATGGTTAAGTCAGCAATCTGATAGCAAGATAGCCATTATGGTGCTATAGGCATTGGGGACATTTTGAAATGTGACATCTAGTTGAATTGCGTTTTAGTCAATTGGCATGTGTTTCTATTGAAACGTGTGATGTCTTTAATACACCACCACAGTATCACTATGCTGCTGTACATTTCACTTTCAGCTTTTATGTCGGGACGTGTGGCTGGCATTGGCTGTGGCTGTCATTATTGTAAAACATGGCACTCCATCTGCCTGGGCCAGAAACCAAACTGAGCTATTTTATACAGTGACAGACAAATACATTAATGTTTAAATACTGGTAGTAAACATTTTAACAAATTAAACAAAAATGTGTCATAAAGCCCCCTTATTGTAATTCTAGCTGAAACAGAGGGTTGTTATGTTACTTAACTGTGATCAGGTCTGGAGTACTCTCTGAAACAACATAGGCCTACACATCATATACAATCAACTCTAGCTACTGCTTTTCAACTCTCATCAAGTCTATGGCTTCATTCTGTGGTAACTGCATGTGATTTGAACCGATCGGTGGAATCTTCTTTGAACAACACTTTTGCCTAAGAATAGACCATTGCTGCATGAAGGCCTATGATGCATTATTAACCACTATATAATGGTTTAGCAGACACTTCTATTCCTCCAAAGTGAATAAAACTAGTGATTTCAGATGCACAACATGTCATTGAGTAGCAGATAGGGTTTAGTTAAGCATCTTCCTTTTAAGTAGGCCTAGTCTGCGTAGTGATAAGGTGAAGGGAAAACCTCACTGTCTGACACAAAGGGCCAGGGCTGCCTATTGTTACTGACTTCCTGTTGTTCACTTGCCGACTGTTTTAATGAAGGATGTGTAAGTGGAACAAGGGTCACCGCCCCCCCCACTTGGATGTTATACCACCACCACTGAACATTCGCTTGGCCTCAGGTGAATATAACATACATTGAAGAGTGATTTCTGGGTAATGTAGTCAATAAAATAACCCACCCCCTCACATGGATGTTACACCACCATCACTGCCACTGAACCACAGCTAGGCCTCAGGTGATTATTACATACATTGAAGAGATTTCTGGGTAATGTAGTCAATAAAAAAAACTCCACTCCCCACCCCCATCACTAATATCCCCTTACAAATTCCACATTCATTCATTGATCAATATTGCCTTCAATTACTTTATATGATACAACAAAACCTCAATGCAGCTCAATCTTAATATCAAACATTTCTGGTCTATGTTTCCAATTGTTATTGAATTGTCATCAAGACAATTGGAGTCATTATTATAGTAATTTTATTATAATTACGTTTACCTTTCACTTGGCTTTTGAGTAGTATTTTAACCATTCATGTGGTGTGAATATTGACCACTTTAATCATTTTTGGATTGTCAACAAAACTAGATCATCAATAATATCCAATGCAGCTTTTCGTAATATAGACCAATTAATTGTACACCAATGTTAAGTTTTAATAACCACCATATAGAATTTGTTGAATTAAGCATGCCCTGAATTGAATGTCAGTGGAGTACCAGGCAAAAGCTAATTGATTTATACCATTCCAAACAACACGCCTGCATTCTGGAAAGCTTTGAACCAGAAAGCACCTCAGGTATGGAAGTGCTTCTCAGGGAAGACGTGCATGTAGTTCCTTGGCGAGGGGTCAATCTGTTTCGAAGAACAGTCAATCCTGGCAGTGGCCTTGTGCTATCTCCTGGAATGGGTTTACTTTGGGTAGGATCTGTATGGATTATATGACAATGGATTATTATGAATTAATTTATGATGTAAAAATGCCAAATGTTGGCATTTTTAAGTTCAGGCAAAGTGAGGAATAAAGAAGTAATATTGCGTATTGTGAACAGTTCGTATTATATTTAAAGGAGCTACAGTATATGTATGTACTGGACTAAATTATAAAATGAAGTTCTCCTTTGAAATATCCATTCCGCGTTGGTACGTCTGTTTTGGTTTTGACTTGTGTGAGACTTTGAGTCACTATTCTCTGAGCCAAGTTGGCTAATTCTCCTCTGAACAGGTAAGCATTGAGCTCCAGCGAACGTTGTCTTCTAATCCATGTGGCAGCCACACAGAAACACAGTCAGCCATGCATCTATCTAACATTGACGGCTATAAACAATCAAAATCCACATACAAAGTTAATACATTTAGACAAATGAATAAATACATTTATCAGATCAACTTATCGTCACTTGTCAATGTCAAAATAGAATAGTTGCACGTAGTTGCAATAACGTTGCGCTCGGCTGGTCTTGCAAACGTGTCCGTTCTGTTCAGTGTCCTCTGCCTGGTGAGCTGTGTGGGGAAGGGTGGGTGGAGACAACTCTCCAGTGTTGTTACATGTCTCATGTAATGCAGGGCTTCAACATGAATCTTAGCCTGACAAAGGGTTGTCTCCATAGCTATAGGCTGGATACTGGTAGACGGCTAGAGGAAGTTGTTTACATCAAAAGTTGGAGGTGTAGTTTTCCTCGATTTCACAGATGAACGAATAACGTGACATCAGTGCGAGCTGTCAATTTAACACTTATTGGTCGATTTGCACTGTAAGCTGTACGGGCCCGCCTCCGATATTCACTTTCTTTCCTGGCTTGCGTTTTGCCAACCAGATAAAGAAATCAGAACTTTTTAGAGAACTTTTTTCCTGGTCCACCAATCCTACCCTCCACAGTGGCAGGCAGGTTAGATTACATTAACGTGAGGTCATCGTCTCTGTTTTATCAATTTGTCCCCCACAAACAATTCTTCTTGACCGTAAACGACTGGCTAATCTCGTATTTAATCTTAATTAAAACACCATACAGTCTGACTCCCCCGCCTGTGTTTTGCACCGGCTGGTTGCTGCTGCCAAGTGGACGGAAGGTCGCTGGGTGTACCACACTCTGCAGCCAATAGGAGGCAAGACATGGAGGTGGATGGTAGCTGGTGCTGTAGGTCAGAAATTTTCTCTCTCTCTCTCTCTCTCTTCTCTCTCTTCTCTCTCTCTCTTCTCTCTCTCTCTCTCTCTCTTCCTTCTCCTCTCTCTCTCTCTCTCTCTCTCTCTCTTTCTCTCTCTCTCTCTCCCTCATCATCTCTTCTCCTCTCTCTCTCTCTCTCTCTCTCTCTCTTCTCTCTCTCTCTCTCTCTCTCTCTCTCTCTCTCTCTCTCTCTCTCTCTCTCTCTCGTCTCTCTCTCGTCTCTCTCTCTCTTCTCTCTCTCTCTCTCTCTCTCCTTCTCTCTCTCTCCTCTCTCTCTCTCTCTCTCTCTCTTCTTCTCTCTCTTCTCTTCTCTCTCTTCTCTCTCTCTCTCTCTCTCTCTTCTCTCTCTCTTCTCTCTCTCTCTCTCTACTTCTCTCTCTCTCTCTCTGTGCTGGTGTGTGTGTGTGTGTGTGTGTGTGGGATTGCTGGTATCTGCCTGACCTTTTTGGAGGAACGAGATGTTCCTCCAAAAAGACTGCATATGTTGTTGTGTCTGACACTCACTCACTCACTCACTTAGTTACTTATATGATCTATAACAAATGTTTTTATTTTATCTACTGCTGCTCGTTTTTGACTGTAAGGACTGGTAAGCTGCAAATTAATTATTAAAGTTGTCTGAAATGAACTGCACACACACACACACACTGTATTTCCCCTTCTCTCGCTGTTCCATTGGCAACGTCAACAAACGGCGTTGGGTAAAGGGGGGGGGGGGGGGACTACAACAGTTCCCCCACATGATCGACAAGGAAGCGGCTATCCAAGTGAGAGCCAATCGCAGTGGCCCATCTCCTTCTCCTTTTTCATCCCCCCCCCCCCCCCCTCTCTTATTCTCTCTTTTTTTCCCTTCATGCTCTCATTGTTGCTCTGGAAGAGAAGAGACTCAGATGAACTTGGATGCCGGTGAACACTTTGTACGTTTTCTTTAGTTTGACCCTTTAGACTTACCGTAGCTGGATAGTTTGTTTCCTTTCGTGCCTAGGTGAGTCTACACGCACACACACACATGCACACAAAGATCTGGACAGCAGCCTCAGCTATGCTGCTTGTTGATGGTGTGTGTGTGTGTGTGTGTGGATAAGCCAATGCACCACAGGTGCGCAGCCTCACCCGACCCCAGACTAATCCGCCTGACACAGGCCAGGTGAGGCTGCTTCAACCAGCCACCAACCACATACACTCTACAAAATAAGTTTTCACCTGTCCAGTATTTAATTCACACAGGCGTATACAAAAATAGACTTTACCATGTGTTTATTTTATATAGAGAATGTCTTTCTTGAATGACCAGAAAACTTCATGATGTGTATATATATCACTATATAGAGAGGGATAGAAGATATCGGCCATATCACCCAACCCCCATGTCACACAATCACCAGCCAGCTTGATTAACGTGGTGCCTTAATGTTGAGAATAGCAGGTAGGCGCTGGCTGGTTGTCTGGCTGGCTGGCTGGCCCGTGCCGACCAGCATGCATCTGTATTGCGTTGCGATGACCCTTCTGCTCGTTAAGTAAGGTGGTAATGCGCCCAGGCCTCGTTAGCATAGGATCTGGGTTCTGCGGCAGCTCATGCGGTCCCGTTTCTGTTGGCACCGATCCTGTTGGCTGCGCCTGGCCAGGAGATTAATACCCCTATTCCAATTAACCAATGTCACTTCCATTCGGGCGGCAGGCCAAAGCCGATTCACACAGCCCTCCCAGCTGTGTTGATTCGCCGTCGTTACTAGACGAGACTAAGTGCTCCCCGGAGCGCTGGTGCTGTGGTTTTGTGTGTCTTTGGAGGTTGTGATTGTGTGTACTACTGTATAAATGAGTCCTGAGCTAGGCCTCCTGGGTTTTTCATGTTCTTTATTTTGTTTAGTTAGCATAACATGTTAAGGGACTACGATATATGCTTATTAGAATTAGTCATGCACTGTTTGATGTGGAAAGAATGTGCTTGGCAAGAATATACATGTACTATGTTCAATAATAATATGGTTTAAAAAAAGCATGACATTGTTCAGCTCTTGTCAACTTGTTCTCATTTATAAGATGATTGTGTCCACATTATCTATGTATGCATTGTGCATAATTGCTAATGTATAGGTCTTATTTATTTTTAGTATGCCATCTATTTCCAAATTATTTGAATCAATTGACACATTGAATGCGATACCCCTGGGGGGCGGGGGGGGGGGGGGGGTGTAACACAGACCCAAATGTGTTTTTGACATTTGCCTCTGGCCTTGGGTTGGTGTTCACAGTAGCACACACTGGCCTGGTCTCTTTTTAGGAAGCTTAAGATAGACTGTACGTGCAGAAATAGCTCACCGAGGGCAGGGATAGAAAGCTAGCAAGCAACTTTAGCATGTGATGGGGAGGGGGGGGGGGACTCATTGGTAATTTTATTCTTCTTCTTGCTGGCTGTTTGTTGTTGTCTGGTTTAAGTGTGTTATTGACAATAGGCAATCTTGGTGAATGTGCCCACAAGACTACCGTGAATTTCTTAACATGCATAGCATTTAACTGCTGCTCCACACCAAACCACTAAAAGTGGCTTTTCAACACTTCTCCCACGTAATCCGGTTTCTTGTCAAATTTGACTAGAGTTTATCCTTTAAGTATTTTCTTGATAAACTTTGGCCTGCCCTAAAAACATATCTGAAAAATTCCTGTGATATATCCTTGGTTGTTTAACCGATTAGACACTGACAGAATCTTAACAGGTTTCGGCTGAGAAATTCCCTCCAGAAAAGCTCAACTTTAAACGAGATGGTTAAGCCGCCAATGATGGAGATATGAGTAATGTCTGACACTATTCTGTTGGGTGCGTGCCAGTGTCAGTGTATGTGTCCATGCGTGCACCTGCATGAGCATATTTGTGCATCCGTTTATATCAGTGGTCCCCAAACTAAGGCCCGCGGGCCTGATACGGCCCGCCTCCACATTTGGCCCGGCCCCCTGAACAATACCAGAGACGCATTATGATTTTTTTTTTTCAGTCTGGCCACGCGAATCCTAGAGCACTGGTGTAGTCCAGGGTATACGCGGGTATACGGCGTATACCCACTTATTTTTCAGTCAGCATTGCGTATACCCACTTCTAAATTCCCCCGTATACGCGGGTATACGGCGTATACCCACTTCTAAATTCCCCCAGATGCGCACCATTCAGCAGTAGTAGTGGACGCGCGACGGGTGCAGAAAGCGCGGGCCGGGCCATTGGTAGATGAGGATCGCAGCGTTCAGCCCCCCCCCCCCCCCCCGGCCAGGCCATTGGTAGATGAGGATCGCAGCGTTCAGCACCCCCCGCCCCCCCCCCGGCCAGGCCATTGGTAGATGAGGATCGCAGCGTTCAGCACCCCCCCCCCCCCCCCGGCCAGGCCATTGGTAGATGAGGATCACAGCGTCTAGCACTTTTTCTGTTACGGCCCCCATCAGAGAAGGGAAAAGTTATGTGGCCCTCACAGGAAAAAGTTTGGGGACCCCTGGTTTATATCATCTGTGTGGTGGCGAGATGTCTTCCTCTTGAATGCCCGCAGCGTGAGAATCCTCTTTCTCACCTGTACTCCACCATCGAATTACAAATATTTGCATTGTATTGTCATGTCATCTTTATATGTACCAAAGCATTTGAGTGAATGTCGCAACTTAAAGTCTGAGAATGCATTGTATTTTGTCATTGATATTGGTTTGCTTAGTAATGTTGGTCGCGCCCTGCTCCCCTGCCCACACGGAGGATTAAGGTGAGGCTGGGCCAGAGTCCAAGCCTCTCTCACAATGACTCCTGCTGCCCGCGCATGCGTTCCTCCTACCACTACTCATCTTGTACTATGGCCCCCTTTGGCTGTCAGGCAAAACACCCTAATCGCTAGACCAGTGGATCTCAAACTATTTTTACTTGTCTCAGATATTTTTTCAGCCTAGTACCCCTTCGTTATGCACTATGGTCTTATTGGAAAGATTTAGGTTTGTTATTCTGATTTCTAATCCATATTTAAAACCTTTTTTTTGTTCATGTTCCGAGTACCAACTGCAATACTTTATAGTACCCCTAGGGGCACACGTGCCCCCATTTGAGCAACCCTGCACGAGACCATGGTCTTGCCCAGCTACACTTCTATTCTCTATAGTCTCCTCCAGCTCTCGGTCACCCTATCCTGGTACTTTGCCGCCCTGCCCCGTGTCTGTGTGTTGTGGAAACAGTCTCGGGTGTCCCTGCTCCTGCACACGCTACACCACCCAGGGGGTCAACCAGGAGGGAGTTGGCACTGTGTGTTGTGTCATGTCATGTTACATTACTTACTTGCAATTATCGAGCGAGAGAGCTTGCTTTGACACAGCCACACACAGACACACGCACGCACGTGTGCTCATGCACACACAAACACACACACACACCCCCCAGGCAGATCTCATATTATACAGTAATACTGTAAGCAATTTATTTGACCTTTTTGGGATGAAAGGTGAGTGGAAGTGTGTATGATTGGCAATGTGTTTTCCTCACTAATCTGGTTAACCACTGAGTCTCTCTCTCTATCTCTCTATCTCTCTCTCTCTGCTCCACGCGTTTCTGCTCCACACGTTTCTGTCCAGATCTCGGTGAAATTTTGTGTGGCTAAGCCGCCAGATTTACATCACTTAATTTCAGCGCTTGCTTAACAAGTTTCCGATCGATGCATTGCCGTGGGCTCGGGCGGGAGCATGGATTAGTTATCAGCAGCAGAAGAAGTTTATGTTGGGTGGGAGGGGGGGTGATGATACCCCCACTCTGTACAGTGTCTGCCGTTTATGTGCAGGTGGTGCTGAATATTATCTGCTTCCTTGAGGCTCCACAGGGAAATCACTGGCAAAGAGGGAGCATTAAAATCTCTGAGTAAAACCTATAAGGAAGCGTACTTTTCTTGTCATGGTGAGGATAGATGTTTTTGGAGCTACCTGGGTTAGTAGAAAAGGGGAGGGGACAGTGGCTCTGGGTCGACTTTGTCTTTTCCTATCCTCTTTTCCTTGACCTTGATGGTAAACGTCATTAGGTCGAGGAAAAAAGGCAAATTCATGAGGACTTAGGAAGCGACAACTGTAGTTCTAAGAGAATCTGACTTCACTCAGACTTCCAGTCTGATATAATCATGCAACTGCAGATGGTGTGAGTGTGGGTCTGCTGTGGTAAAACTACAATGTTCATCTTGGTGCATCTATACTTCGCACTGTGTGTTCTTACCGTGTTGTTTCATGCCAGCTATATAAACGGACAACCCACACCCAAGTTTGTATTTGACATAAAAAAAATAGAGGATAGAAATATATAGGCCAACAGTCACAAACATGCAAAGAAATGTTTGTCACATTGCGACTGGTTGCTCACTCATATTCATCGACATGAATCCCAAGCAGTATGATTGTTTACATGCCGATCTGCATCCCTTGTCGGTCGTGTGAATCGCTGAATGGTGCATCGCTTCAAATGTCGCTGCTGCAAGGAATTGTGGGACAGCATTATTTCCTTTTGTAAAGGATGCTCCATTGTACCCCATGCTCAAGGAGATCAGAAAAGAAGCATTGGAGCACCTTCCCTTGGCATGTTGAGAATTCAACAATTCGACCACAACCAGCTTGAATGGCATGTTTAAAGAGCCTTGTGGGGGAGGGAAACGCATTCTGCTGACATACCGTTGAGCAAGGTGGTTTATCTGCAGCGGTTGCAGAATTGACTTTTCATGGCACAGGGTATATAAAAAAACTCATATCTGCAGCACAGGAACTAAACAGTAACATGGCACCCTTCCCCTATCTCTCTCTCTCTTTCCCTCTCTCTGTCCAGTGATGGACACCAGGGCAGTGTTCGTGGCCCTCTACGGCGTGTGTGAGGAGAACGTCACCTTCTTCTCAGGCGGGGCCAAGGGGCCCCAGGGGGACGCCGCCCGCAGGCTGGTGGACGCCATGACCCTGATCCAGGAGCACGCGCGCAGCCTAGAGCCCGTCATCCACGGCTTCGCCTCGGTCTACCACCACTTCGACTTCGACCCGCACATACCGGCCAACGGCTACCGCTCCCTGGTCAAGGTGAGGATGGGAAAAGCCTCCAAATCATGGATGTATTAAAGAACACTCAAAATACACACAGAGACACACCCACGTATCATAATCCCCCTCAATGGCAAACTGCCATTGGCTACACTATTTTTCACTAGGATTAATAAGTGAAACTCCATTATAATTGAATCCTCTATATAGAAATTGTGCAAATATGGCATCTTGCTTCCTAAACATCTAATCCATCTTTTTCACAGTAACTGATGGCTGGCTGATCTTACCTACGGCACCTTTTAATAGGCTGACAGCAATTGCTTTAGGCTTTGTGAGCTTAGCATGCTGCTTTGCACAACAAAATGCCACAAATTGCATCAGGGCAGGGATTACGCACGCACACACACCCACTTGCGCTGGTGCTAATTATTCACTTGGTAGTCAGTAGTGCATTTTCGCTGTTCTGTTCAACTTGAACGGTGCCACATTTATTTCATAAGCCGATGCGCATCATTCACACATGTATTTTTAAATCAACGCTTGAAGACAAACACGTCTACATTCTCTCAATAGTGCTATCAATAGCGCTTTGGTCATTGTTTGAGGATGAATGATCGGATGTGAGTACCGTGCGTAATCAGACAGAACGGAGCTCTACATTGGAGACCAGCCACTGTTTGATTTCATAGATGTTAGAAATTCTACTAATTACAGCATATTATAGGCTATAATATAGCTAGTACCGGGTCGGACCCCCTTTTGCCTTCAGAACTGCCTTAATTCTTCGTGGCATAGATTCAACAAGGTGCTGGAAACATTCCTCAGAGATTTTGGTCCATATTGACATGATAGCATCACGCAGTTGCTGCAGATTTGTTGGCTGCACATCCATGATGCAAATCTCCTGTTCCACCACATCCCAAAGGTGCTCTATTGGATTGAGATCTGGTGATTGTGGAGGCCATTTGAGTATAGTGAACTCATTGTCATGTTCAAGAAACCAGTTTGAGATGATTTGAGCTTTGTGACATGGCACGTTATCCTGCTGAAAGTAGCCATCAGAAGATGGGTACACTGTGGTCATAAAGGGATGGACATGGTCAGCAACAATACTCAGGTAGGCTGTGGCGTTTAAACGATGCTCAATTGGTACCAAGGAGCCCAAAGTGTGCCAAGAAAATATCCCCCACACCATTACACCACCACCACCACCAGCCTGAACCGTTGATACAAGGCAGGATGGATCCATGCTTTCATGTTGTTTACGCCAAATTCTGACCCTACCATCTGCATGTCGCAGCAGAAATCGAGACTCATCAGACCATCAGCTCCAACCAGTCTGGCCATTCTCCTCTGACCTCTGGCATCAACAAGGCATTTTCACCCAGAGAACTGACGCTCACTGGATTGTGCGTGAAAATCCTAGTAGGTCAGCAGTTGCTGAAATACTCAGACCAGCCCATCTGGCACCAACAACCATGCCACGTTCAAAGTCACTTAAATCACCTTTCTTCCCCATTCTGATGCTCGGTTTGAACCTCGTCTTGACCATGTCTACATGCCTAAATCCATTGAGGTGCTGCCATGTGATTGGCTGATCAGATATTTGCGTTAATGAGCAGTTGAACAGGTGTACCTAATAACGTGGCCGGTATATTTACTGTCAAATTGAATGCAGATGCTGACATTAATTAATCTCATTCATCTTTCATCTCTTTTTCACAGCCTTTTATTTATTTCTTTATTTATTTGTAGAGGCGCTCGGTAATTTTGTGGAAGTTCTGTGTCCCGCCTACTAGATTACCCTGAATGTTGTTGTTTCAACGTGCTTTGAACATCTTCCTCTACTGCCATTTATGACATTAGATTTGTATTTCCTCGACTAAGGTAACGGATGCAATCTATACCTTACCTTGATATCTGGCTTAGTTTCAAGGTCAGCCCATTTGTTTCACAAATTGATTTTTATTTATATCACAAATCAAGATACATTTCTCCAAAATAAAGCCCTCCCTCCTCCCTCCCTGTGTACATATTCTTCTCTGCTTCCCTGCCTCTTATTGATTCAGCCTCAATGGCTTTCCTTGCCTGTGGCAAACTCCCAGAAGAGAAACCAAGTAAATTATCTGCACATTTTACAATGAGGCTAGCATTAGCTAGTAGTGCTAGTCCCCCCCCCCCCCCAGATCTCCAGATCCTCCAAATGCTTCATACAACCTCCCCAACCCTGCTGCTGGGAGGCCTTGTGTGAACACGTCCACACAGTGACAACAGCTTGTCCTCGCAAGCCTTTGTTCGCTCACTACTCACTAGTGTGCTGGTTATCTGTGTAAAGCTTTACTGCCCACATCATGTGACCTCAGAGTGCACAGCTACAGGGACTTTATCATTATCACATTTGTTTTTGTTTGTTCCTCTATGCTTCAACTCTATACAAATTTCCATTGTATAAATTGAGCATGATCCGATGCCGGGTAGAATGTGTCATTCTTGTGCTAGAGACGACCCTGATCATTAAAACATGAGAGAATTTAATTCTACTTATTATTATTATTATTATTATTATTTAAAAAACATTTTTTACAATGTTTTGCATGTAAAATTATTCATATTAATATTCCACATTCATCTGTTGTCATCCTTATAGTCATTTCTCTCTTGTGTGTAAAAACGTAACCCTGACAGTGACTATCTGCCATTGGCTGATGGCTGGTGTTAATTTGGCTTCTCGTGCTCTTCCACTCCCTCCCTTAAGGTGGTGCGCTGCTGCATTCTCCACATCATCCACAAGGGGCGCTACATCAACACCAGCCGCCGCAGCATCTTCTTCCGTGCGGCGCACAACGCTGGCGAGATGGAGGCCTACTGCAGCGCCCTGTGCCAGCTGCGCGCCCTCCTCTACCTGGCCCAGCGACTGCTGCACGACAACGCCCACGGCAACCTCTTCTTCCAGGAGGAGAGTGGCCTGAGCCAGAGTTTTGTGCGGGAGTACGCGTCCATGCACAAGGGCTGCTTCTACGGCCGCTGCCTGGGCTTCCAGGTGGGTGTGTGGGCGGGCGGGACAGTGACTAGTCACGGTGTCATTTAGTGGTCCCTGTCTGTGTGCAAGCGTGTGCACGGTTTGGGATGGGTTAGCACATGTAGCACATTTTGGATTTACAGCCATATAGTTATGATAAAAAGTGATCATTATACGAGCTGGACTTTAATATACTTTATGATATACACAGCCAGTAACGATGACGACAATCGATGTCGACAGTGATGGTCACTAGAAGACATGAAGGTACAGAATGCGAATGCAGCAAGTCAGCACATCTTGGATCCCCAAGCGCCATTTGAGTCTGGGAACATTAGGATTCCGATATCCAAATGTAACTGAGGCCAGTGCGAGGGGAGCATTGCTGGCGGCGACTAAGCCTAAACAAAAGCTAACTTGCTCTTTACTCTACAGCCGTCAGCCAACGTTTTTCAACCAACTCAGAACAACACAAGGAAGTCACTCAAAGCTGGCGGGGGTTTTCTTGCGTTTACAGCAACTAACGAGTGATGCTATAACATACAAAGTTCGTAATTACTGTAGTTACTGATGAGAAGGATTTATAAATGGGATTAACATGGTGGGGGGGGGGGGGGGATTGCTTTGCAAATTTTTTCATTTGTTAAAGTAAAGACAAACAATAGTATAAATAAAGTACCGTTGTGTGTGAATATGTATCTATATACAGTTCATGTCTTATCTGATTGTATTTAATGGTAAACTCACCATTTTTGCACCTCTACAGTCATCCTCTTTTGTATCAGTGTGCTGATTTTTGGTTTCCCAAAAATCTACGTGTGTGCAACTTTGTGTCAATAAACTCTAACGAGTTTCACAACTTCCATTTGCAATAAACACGTCATTTTGACAACCCTAATATATATATACTGTATATATATATGTATATATATTTTTTTTGCATTGCATGAATGGGCGGTCTTGTCTGCAGAAAGGTACTACGTTCTACCTTCTCCTTAATGATGAGTATCTACAATTCACCAGGAGTCACTTTGGATAAAGGTTAGATGGCGAGATGGTTCAATATGATTGACAGAAATACCGAATGAGAGGAGTGGTGGGGATGATTATCTAATTGGACTAGAGGAGGACCAGAGAGAATTCTTTCAAGATGGACTTGTTTCTTTTGTTCTTATCATATTAGGATTTATGTATGAGTCACTCACTTTGTGGAACGCAATTTATCTCAGTGTGTCTCTCATGCCGTCCCTCTAAATCTCTACATTTTTGGATGAGTATAGCTTTACTGCAAGGGGGTTTGTCTTATCAATGTTGTGGTGGTCTTTATAGTGGTGTGGGTTTCTGAGACTCCCTCTCTCCCCATCTCCCAGTTCACGCCAGCCATCCGGCCCTTCCTGCAGACCATCGCCATCGGCCTGGTGGCGTTCGGAGAGAACTACAAACGCCACCAGTCGGGACTAGGTCAGTGAAGTCCTCTCTCTGTCCACCGTGGCCGCTGACGGCGTTTTGTTCTCCTTTCCCCACACCCTCATTGGTTATTCCTGTGCACACACAGACACACACAGACACACACACGCAAACATGGATAACCCATTGATTGTGTACCTGTTTTGATGTGTGTTTGGCTCGGAGATGCTCTTTGATCTGCTAGGGGGACGCATGGGGCTTTGGGCTGATGTACTCACATGCATATTTAACAATGTTTTGAACACACGGCCATAGATACACGCAGTCCGGGATTGAAGAACACTCGCTTTTCACACACACACACACACACACACACACACACACACACACACACACACACACACACACACACATACACGCATACACACAGATGCATGCTTAAATATTGATTTTCAAGAAAAATAAATGCGCACACACACACACACACAGATGCATGCTTAAATATTGATTTTCAAGAAAAATAAATGCACACACACACACACACACATATTAAGTGAGTGCAAACTAAACAAATTCAACTCTTGCTGTATCTGTGCCCTTTGCTGCACCACAGTGGAAGCGGGCAGTATTGCACCCTATGGTGAGTGGACCCCAGCCTCTTTGCTGTGAATGGACACATTAGATCCGAGTGTAGACCCAGAGTGTCTTAACACTTCCCTTCGCTTTCCCCTTCCAAATCCTGGATTTCACACACGCGGCACTGCAGGCTAGGCTTTGCTCAGTCCTCAGCTGATTGGGCCAGTCAGCCGAACCCCTTGCCCTAACTTCTACCTGCTCCTTAAAGTTGTTTGGGTTTTTTTTGTGATTTATTATATAATATAAGTCATCATGGTTAGCTATGCCATTTTGTTACTGTTACTAAAACGCTTTAGAGAAAACGGGAGTAAAATCCGGTGATGTTGAATTGAACTTTTCAGATACACTGAGATCCTTTGCACGAGGTGTGTGTGTGTGTGTGTGGGGCTACGTCTGGACAGTGGTTAATTTGTTTTATGTTGGCTTTTGAGAAGGGCGTGTTCTTCTCGGGACATTTATAGTCTAACGCCACATCCAACATTCGTAAACACATCCGGTTGCTTAAAAGAAAAAAGTATCCCATAGTTGCCGTGGGTTGTAACCAAGGGAATAACACCCCTTACAACAACACTCTTTGTCCAAAACGTGGGGGTGTCACTTACACTTCACGATGTGTAACTGAATTTCATTGTATGTCTGTCATACTTTGGACATAATCTAGTGTTAATGGCCATACTCACAGCTGTAGTGTGAGCATCAGTGAGCTAGCTCTCCTGTCATCGCCGCTGTTTACCTGGACAGGAGATGGAATCCAAATCCGGTGGTTTGACGAGGCTCTATTTTTGATTGGCAGTTGAATCTGCAGAGCCTGTGTTCCAGCTAATCGAATGTCAAGTAAACTATTTAGTGGCATTTAGCTGATGGATACATGGGTAAACGTTTCTTTGTGTTGCTGTGAGTGAAGATTGAATGTCCAAAATCCCTCTCTTTCTCTCTCGCTATCTCTCTCTTGTTCTCTTCTTTTTTCTTTCACCCACACTTCTGAAGCAACACTGTCTCTTCACCAACTCTTGCCCTTCTCTTTCCTGCCATACTTTCATGCTTTTTATGAATCCCATCTGGTCCTCCATTCCTCCAAACCCCCTGAGATATTCTGCTCCTTACAGACTAGGATTACCTCCTTCCACCCCCTCCATCCCTAATTGACCTTTTTCCCCAAACTCTTTAGCTCCTCATTTTGTATTATTTTGTGTGTGTGGTGAGAGAGAGAGTGTTCGTTCCCTGGCCGACTGGTCCATTCCCTTGGCCTGACGTCTCTCCCCCCCCCCCCCCCCCACGTCTCTCTCTCTCTCTCTTCTCTCCCCCCCCCCCCCCCCCCACCCCACAGGTGTAGCCGCCAGCTCATTCTTCACCTCAGGGAAGTACGCCATCGACCCTGAGCTACGGGGCGCCGAGTTTGAGCGCATCACGCAGAACCTGGACGTGCACTTCTGGAAGTCCTTCTGGAACATCACAGAGACTGAGGTGCTGTCGGTGAGTCCATTTAGGGACACACACACACACACACACACACACACACACACACACACACACACACACACACACACACACACACACACACACCAGGGTCCCAACCCTGTATTCAGCTGTGATACTCGCCAACTCACCAGTTAAGGTGAGCAGAACTATAATTCATATTAAAAGCACATCAGGTATATATATAGAAATAGATTTTGTTTCAACCTTGTATGCCTCTCTTGCCCCGAAGGCAGTTCAAAATAATAGAGTAGATCCAAATGTATTCCACAAAAGTTCATGATTTATTAACCAATCTAGTTCTAACCATTTTTCCCCTCTCCGCTCATATATCCATCTCCCTCCCCCTCTCTGTCTCTTTCCTTACCCCTCTCTTCTTCCCCCTCCCACTCTCCAGAGTCTCGCCAGCATGACTTCTACGACGGTCAAGGTCAACCGTGCTCTCTCCGTGCCCCCTGTGCCCTTTGACCTCCCGCTGGTAGCCAACCCCAAGGCCTCTGTGACTATTGCTCCGCCGTCGGCTCACATTGGCCCCGCCCCCGTTCAGATGAGGCTCATCTCCTATGACCTGCGTGAAGGACAGGTAATCCAAACAAATACTGCTACACCATCTTTTAGTGTAGACTAAACTACACTATACACATATGTATGATTTTACCCCGTAGATTTTTATTTTACACTTCTATTAGAGGTGCTGTGGGTTAAACTCAAAATATGCAAAAAATAATTTGAGCATATTTGTTAGAAATGCCATCCAACAGCTATTAGTGATTGCATTGTGCTGTGAGAATGTGTTTTTGAGTTGACTGTGCCTGCCTCCGTATGAGCCCACTTAGACGTCATTTCTGACAAATCGGGGCAAGACTTCCCTGATTGGTTCAGAGAACTCATCTACACAGCACTTCTCAGTGGGAGCAGAGAGGAAGGGGGCATTTGTTGTTATTGTTGCTATTTTCTGCCCTCTTTTTACTACTCTTGAATCTTGTGCCCTCTACACAGTACAGGATAATCGGGTGATTTTAGCCTCAAATCGGCACGGCCCCAATCAAATGTTGTCATGTGAGATGTTCAGCGATGTGACCGCAGGGACCCATCTGCAGTAAAACACTGTTTCTTTTCAAGGGATTCTCAGTTCCCTTACAGCTCCAGTGAAATGTGTTCCCTTGTCAAATCTGAGATGAGAAACTTGACCTCGGCCACATAAAAAAAGACCAATGGCGTGTATTCATGAGTCAGTGTCCAAGGAGTGGGCCAACTCCAGATGTGCCCTGCTAGTCACACAAGACAACTCCATATCTCTTAAGGCTGATACATACTCCGCGAGAAGCGGAGGGCTGCGAGAACAAAATGACGTCATTTTGTTCTCGCAGTCCTGCTTCAGGAGTTCTCGCAGCTTGTTCTCGACACATCAGCCGGGCCGAACTTTGTTCTTGCGTCGTGTCCGAGAACTATTGTGTGATTGGTCAATTTGAAGTGGGCGTGGTTAATGCGCTTTCTGCCGGCGCGGAAGTTTGCTGCTGTGGGCGGGGCCTTTGAGTTCTGCACTTGAGTTCTCGCGGAGTATGAAATGTCCAGGGCTGCGAGAACTCTCAGCCCTGGGTGCGAGAACAAAGTTCTCGCTTCTCGCGGAGTATGTATCAGCCTTTAACCAGACTGCAACTGCAACTCAATCGGTCCAAAGTAGTCCTCTCCAAAATGATTGGTAAACGTGGCTGGAGCAATGTACGAGCTACACTTTTCTGGGGCTCCTCCAACTCAGGACACGGGCATGCGGTGGTGAAAGTCTGGTTTATTCTTTGTTTGTAAAATGAAATGACAGCACACTCCCAGGCTGACACTGATGGCTGACTTAACCTGTGTGCCTTGATTAGGCAATGCACCCCAGACTCTAACTGGGCCAGGTGAGGCTAATTAAGCCAGCCACCAAACACACACACACTCCACAGTGGAAAATCTGACCTTTTTAACTGGCTAGTCAGCCATTTTTTGGTTCTCCAGCTCGGAAGCAGACAAAACGGTCTGCAATGATCTTTCTACTGGCTGACTTGGCGTTGATGCTCCAGTATTTCTTGTGAAGGGCACATATCATGTCATCCTGCATGGCTGACTTGCTTATGATTGTGCTGAAAAAAAGAGTTTAGATGTGGGTTGATACTTTGATAGGATGATGGGGCGTTTTACTTCCTGCTGTTTTACTTTTAGTTTCACACCTTCCAAAGTGGAGGTTTCCCTTTGAAATATTTCTCGCTGACAAAAAGAGAATGATGGCTGTTTTTGCTTTGGAGAGATCTGTCAATGACTGAACCTTTTGACTTTGATCTGCTTTTCCGCATCTCTTCTCCAACTTTGTTTGACAGTAGGCAATAGGCTATCGCCACCTTCTCAGTTCCAAGTATATCCTTAAAAAAAAAAACAAAGTGACTGAAACTTTCAGTTTGGTCCATTCTGAAAAGAAATGCAACAACCTGCTGGTAACGCACTCCTAAGATGGAAGCATTGACAACGACATTTCTTTTGATCGCTGGGTCATCCACTGAGATAAACAGGTTGTCCATACCAGACAATCTTCTGCCTTGTTCAGAAGAAACTCTTGACGGCCAGGCCGACCACGTGATGGCCTCTAGTTGCTGCTTGTGGGAGTTTACAGCGCTTCAATGCAAGTGCTTAAAACCAGGAAATAGGCATGGAAATTACAGGTCCTGTGGGAAATTAATGTCAATTGTCCAATCTTATGGCCGAACGTGTGTGACACGACACGCTCATTTTCATAAAGTTAACAAGCTCCTTGGTTGCTGTAGTAGGGCAGCTGCCACAATGCCACATAAAGTGGCTTAGTTTGGGGCCCCTCCAAGGACACAGGCAGGTAGTGGTGTAAAGTCCAGTTTATTGTAAGAGTTGCAGGTAAAGTGAAATGACATGAGCAGATGTTGACTAGCTAGCATGCTAGCGCTCTCTTGAGTGTGTGTGCTGGTGGCTGACATAATCTGTGGTGCACTGATTAGCCAATGCACCACAGGCTGGCAGCCCCACCCCCCCCCCCCAGACTAACTGGACCAGGTGAGGCCAATGGACCTTTCCGCCCTGTCAGTCACGCAGAGAATAATAACCAATAAGATTGCCTGATTTCTGAAGACCACGCCCCTTGCAATAGAGCTGCCATGATGTCCCACAAACAAAGCTTGTCCCGCGTTGTTGTGTTCATAGATTAGACTACAGCTACATTTAGTTAGAACAACATGGTTCTTAGATGCACTTGGGGAACAATGACCACAGATATCCAGAGAGATTACAGGGAGCGCGTTTCATCGAGATTTGGAGTATCCATGCAGTCTGCAGGACTTGTTTTTAATACATGGATAGAGCTTATGTATTTTACATTTGGACAACTACATGTGGCCTCATAGAGACATTATTATTAAGAACATGCCTGAAAACTTTTGAAAATAATTTCCTTCTACTTTAGTCATTATTGATGGTACTGAATGTAAGACCCAGGTGCCATCTGCACTGGCTTTACAGAGTCAGCTTTATAGTGACTATAAGTCAAGCACAACCCTCAAAGCATTGATTGGATGTGATCCAAGTGGGTCTGTCATTTTTGTGTCCGAGTTATTTACAGGTGCTGTATCTGATAAGGCAATTACTGAACGCAGTGGTTTTTATGATGTACTTAAAACACTGAAAGTTCACAAGTGCAACAATCAAATGGTTGATAGCTACTCCACACATAAATTTACAGCAGCGCTGACACAAAAAGCTACAAAAAAAAAAAAGGTACCCTGGAAATCCAGAGTTCTCGCGAGAGCACAATTGGAATTTGCTCAGCGAGTACTCTGGTAACGAGTAACATGCTCATTAGCTATGCCCGTTGTTTCGAACATCAACCAATCACATCGGTGTATCTGATATAGGCGGGCCAGAGGCGGGCTAAACAGATGACGTCAGCGCTGCGATGGAATCAGTCCGGAATCAGTCAGTAAACATTGCAAGATGGCGATTGAAAATGTTGACTGAGTATCTGTACAAACTAGGGATGCACCGATGCCACTTTTTTTTTACTTAATAAAACCATTACAGTTCTAATGACTTTGAAAACATGTTATTTTTTGTCTGGGGGGGGGTGCTCGGTTAATTCACGGTTCTGATGGGGGGGGTGCTCGGTTAATTCACGGTTCTGATGGGGGGGGTGCTCTGTTAATTTGCGGTTCTGATGGGGGGGGGTGCTCCATTAATTCACGGTTCTGATGGGGGGGGTGCTCTGTTAATTTGCGGTTCTGATGGGGGGGGGGTGCTCCATTAATTCACGGTTCTGATGGGGGGGGGGGGGGGCGGGTTGCTCCGTTAATTCGCGGTTCTGATGGGGGGGGGGGGGGTGCTCTGTTAATTTGCGGTTCTGATGGGGGGGGGGGTGCTCCGTTAATTCGCGTTCTGATGGGGGGGGGGTGCTCCGTTAATTCTCGTTTCTGATGCGGGGGGGGGTGCTCTGTTAATTTGCGGTTCTGATGGGGGGGGGGGGGGTGCTCCGTTAATTTGCGGTTCTGATGGGGGGGGGGGGTGCTCCGTTAATTTGCGGTTCTGATGGGGGGGGTGCTCCGTTAATTGGTGGGGACATGTCCCCAGCGTCCCCACTAAATTCTACGCCCATGCTCGGTACCATGCGCAGTTGCTATTAAACATCCATAAACAACAACTCGGTTGCATCTCTTTATTTCAATATTCCTTGGCTAAGAATATTACAAGGTTAACGTTGCGTTGCCAAAGTGGTATCTCCGTGGTATTTCCATTAGGCTACATTTACGTCTCTCTGTCAAACTATTCTCCAAAACAAACTCGTTTCCGTCTCTCTGGATACGTCACCCCGTGTATTCTTCTGATTGGTCGTAGTGTTATCCAATTGCGTGCAGTGATATTTTCAAACGCATGCTTGGTGCCGCCCCTCGAGTTGGGCCATTTTCATTGCTCATTACCAGACCTACAGCTTTCTAGATGTAGGTCTGGATTTCCAGGCTAGTGTACAGGTACATTGAGCAGTGACATTTTTTTTTCACTAGGACCAGATTGCTACTGTGCCATCCTGTGATTAGCATAGCTAGGTGATTAGCCCATTGTAGCTAGTAGATCTTAGGTTAGATCTCTTAGATGTGAGGCTTATTTTCATTTTAAACACATCACTAACGTACTCACCCTGCTTTACATGTGCAGTAGGACTCCACGATTTTGTCCTGACGAATTTCAATGTGGAGTTTGTGAGGCGTTTGTGTCTTCCGCATAGATCGCTATGTTGTCATCTGCTCCGTCCGAAACCCGAATGTCATGGATATATCCTTGTGTAAAATAGTTCAGCCTTTCTGTAGCACTCTCTTAGATGAAGTAGCGGCATTTGGCAAATAACATACAGCGATATTGTCAGGAATCCTTGAGAGAGAATCATCAGCAGGGGGGTGTTGTTCAGTGGACATTTCGGTAACATGCTGCAGAGCTGTGGGAAAGCTTGGGGGACATAGCAACAGTAACTAGGGGGGGCGGGACTTGCCGCTTGAATAGGGAAAGGTCCATTAAGCCAGCCAGCCACCAAACACACACACTCCCACAGTTGCCTCATATCGATGCACTTCAGGAATGCTTGTTAGGATTTCAGACTGGAAGTGGGTGTTGTACTCCTTACCAGCCCTCCTCAGAGCATAGTTAGTGAGAAGGTTGGTGAGAAGGTTGCAGCAAAGAGATAGACATTCATTCTGTAGTCTACTAGGTTCTGTGTCATGTCACCATTTGGTCTCCAGTAAAAAACTGTTGACATGTTTCTGAGACACCTTCACCTGGTGGAACATTGCAGTAATGTGTGCCATTAAAGTGACTGGTTCCTCCCTAACCCTAAACTTGCAAGGACGCCAACAGGGAATTGGATAGGACAGGTCCTTGAAATAGTTTGTTGTTCAGAAACTACCCTTTTTGGGATGGTACACCCTGTGATGCGGAATGTACCATGCATTGCCATCAGCACAGTCCAGCGAATGTTGAGATACCTGTTCAGCATAACCATTTCTCATAACTTCAGTGAGTGCCATTGTTCAGCAATGGCATGTTGTTCAGCAACAGTTGACAATCTTGACAGGCACGTTGGTGCAGAAGTTGTTCCACTGGAGTTGAATGCATTCCTCCGTTATCTGCAGAAACCTTGCGTCTTCCATTGACAACCCAACTTCATCAGAAGATTTGTCATTAAGATCTTAATTGTATTGATACACTAGAAGACATAAATCAACATGCTAAATTGCTCCCACAGCCTATGCAAAGCACTGAATTACTTTTGTGTTTTAAGTGTATGTCACAGACTGTGGGAAAACTAATTTTAATGTGTGTAATCATCAACGACAACAAAAAAAATAATTAGAATGCTTTGTTTTTTTTGCCGGGGTGGTGGATTTCTGGCCCAAACTCCATGTTCTCTTCTTTGGAGTATAGTCTGTGCTTGGCAGTCGTCCCTGGGTGGCTTATTTGTCCTGTGCAGCAGCCGGACGGATCCTGTCATTAAATGCAAAGCGTTTCCTAATGAAAGGCTTAAGGCTGCCCCCCCGCCCCTCACTGCCTCCTCTTCCTCTTCATCAGCCTTTTAACAGCACGTCAATAGTGCTTTTTTTCTTTCTCCTTGCTGTTAAATAAGTCGGCCTCCTTCTGTGTTTAATTTCTCTCTCTCAATCTCTCTCTCACATTGACCCTTTCTTACCCTTACTCTCTCTCTCTCGCTCTCTCTGCTTTTTTCTCTCCCTCTCCTTGGTTAGATATCATTTCACATTTTCGATTGTCATCTTCTCTCTAAGACTTTTTCTCACTTACCTCCTCCTCTGCCCCCGCCACCCCGCCCCTCCCTTCCCTGTAGCCTGGCACAGAACCAGCCTTCTTATCAGCGAACACCCTGAACCATTGATCTCAGTCCAACAAGCATCAATGCTGTTTTAATGTTGCGAAACAGAAGTCCACCTCAGCGGGATTCCCACACACACGTACACACACGTACACACACGTACACACACGTACACACACGTACACACACGTACACACACGTACACACACGTACACACACACACACACACACACACACACACACACACACACACCTCTCTCCACCTTTAAGTACTGGAAATTAGGGTTTGTTTACTAGAACAACCGGGTTCATTGCATTTTATGAACTTATTTTTACTTCACTCTCCCTATTCCTTATGCGTATTTATCTTCATAAATTGCCTCCTTTTTTCTCTCCCTTTGTCTCCATTCTATCCAAAGAGCTTTATTGGCAGGGGAAATGTACATTTACATTGCCAAAGCACAAAAAAGTTAAGTAATATTCCAGAATAAACATTAAATCTCTCTCTCTCTGTCTGTCTGTGTCTCTCTCTCTCTCTAGGACAGTGAGGCACTGCTGTCCCTCACTCGCTCTGAAGGGGGCGCCATCTCCCTGTCACTGGGACTCAAGGCCAAGCGACACCCTCCGTCCACCTGCCTGCTCATCCACTTCCATGGTGGGGGCTTTGTGGCGCAGACCTCCAAGTCCCACGAGGTACCCTCCCCTGTCCTCCTTCCTCCCTCCCCCCTCATCATTTCCCACCTCAACTCCTTGTGCATCTCTCAGGAACTCCACAGATCCCTGTGGGGAACGAAAATGAATTACCAGGGTTTGTACCTCTTTAAGACAATCCGATGGGATTGCACATCGGGCACTGTGACAAAACCCAATCCCAGGAGATCCCGATGGGAATCTGTGTGAAGGATTAATGTCGCGTTAAAGCCTCCAAGTTGGGCTTGTGGAATCTTAAAACGTTTTTTTGTTTGTTCAAATGTGTTGGGGGAGTTTGGAAGAGATGAGAATAAAAAGTAGTATATCACACTGTTACTCTATAAACTCAAGGCAGTGGCACTTCTGTTTCATTTTTGGCTTGGATGCCCACCTATGTCTCCTGACGCCCCCCACCCCCACATCTCCTACCCATCAAGCGATGACGCTATTTTCTCAAGCTAATTGAAATAGAACTCACTAATTAAAGTGATGACTTGTTGTCAGCAGAGGAGCAGTGGGGTTAGCAAACTCAAACCTCCGACTTCCCGCTCGATAGCCCGGCTCCTAATGAGCCTGTTAGGCTAATTAGACTGTAATTAATCCACCTGCATCCTCCTCCTGCACCTTCAACTTGATCTCAGGGCTTTGGTCTTCTTGCCTCTCTTCTCTTCCTCCCTGCCACCACATCCGGTGAGACCACTATGCCTCAGGCGAAGGTGCCTCCATGTTTAAGTATTTATGTATTCATTTTTGTGAAATATTTTATTCATTTTGTGAGGGATGCATTTCACAACTTTGGGAACCAGTTGAAAACGAGCTATTTCAAACCCCATCGCCTCACCGTGGGTGGTGGTATTGGTGGTGGAGGTTTCAGGGGTGGCGCAGGCGGTCTGGCCATTGCCCACAAGCTGTGTGAGGTTGGGGCTGCGTGGTGCTGCAGTCGCTTAACGGGCTTCTGTGAGACACGAGGCAACGATGAAGTCACGCACCAGGTCACCTACGAGGTCTCTCATCTGCAACCGGATAGCGATCAGCAGCCGTGTGAGCGGGGTTATGTGAGGAGAGAGCCGTGTTGAATTAACGTACTACAACAAGGGGTGTGGAGGAAACACTATACCCCCTGTGGCACCAACGCTCTCCCTGCCTCTTTCCTTCCTCTTCTGCTTACTTCTTTTTAATGGATAACGTGAGGACTTTTAAACCTGGATCATAATTTCCCATCATTTCAGGTCTAAGTGACTAAGTGAATACGGTTATTGAAATTGGTCCAGAATTAAACAAACGTTTTTAGCGATCAGCCACGAAACCTGCTACATTGTAACCCTTTGTGGCAATAGTATGTCCTCTAAAAAGGTTATTATAAGTATCTGACAACCTTACAGAGAAATACAACAAATTTACCTTTCACTTGGTTCGTTTGTCTAACCAAGTCTTGGAGAAGAAGGAGAAGTATCACTCTGAAATCTTGCAAGAGTGAGAGTTGGAGAGAGGAGTGCCCATAAGAAGTGTGTTGTGTTGGACTACAGAAAATGTAGCTTAATGTTATCTAAAAGATTTCCAATGTCACAAACTTTCAGAGCAAGACCTCTTGAGTGAGACTTGGTTTGACACAATAACAAACAGACCCGATCAAGCGAAAGGTAAAGAACAAAGTTGTATTACTTTTTAAGGATCCTTTCCATAATGTTGTCAGGCACTTAATTCTAATAATAAAACTACAATCTCAGCCTGCCAAAAGCAAGCACTTGTAGCGGACAGACATGAATGGGCGCTATTGCCCCAAAGGTTTACATTGCGTTCTTGCTCAATACTGGACCAATTATGCGTTAAGAAAATAAATGTAAAAGGCTGTTTAAATCTGGTCCCTGATGTTGGACGTGTATTAGGTCATGCTTTTGAGACGGTTGCGTGAGACAGTGGGTCAGCATCTCTGGTTACCATGGTAACGATACCCAAGCTAGTTTAGTTTTCTCTTTGGATTGTGCAAGGCCCTACTTGACATAATTACACTCTGTGGACTCGCAGACTGCCCTGTACACAAGCACAGACAACTGCCAGCCAGAATCAGAGATAGGATCCTTCCACTTTTTTCCGGCCCCAAATAATGAATGAAATAGTGGTTATTGTGGTGTTTGCATTCTCGTTGCATTCTTTCGTGTGTATGCTGCTCCATACTTTAATCGTGAATCCATGTTCATTCAATTGTTTTTTTCAACCTAAGTCAGTTCAACAGAAAGCGACTCGAAATCTAATTGATTGTAGCAACAAAATGGAACAGCAATTAAGCCATTATGCTGCCTTTTGCTTTTCAATCATAGGCTTCCCAACAATAGTTGACAAGCTCACATCTGCAGGTTATATTTGTTTCGACGAATCATGTTGAAAGTGGGGATGTAAGTAAGTGCAGAATTGGCCATTAACAGCGAACACAAACTCAGCCAGCACTTGTAAAATAGTGTCTGTAAAGGTTACAATTCAATTCTATGTGTACAAATACACTTGGTGAAGTCCCCTTCTGAAAACTTCATCTACTTGCGCGGAACAGGAAACAAGACATAACTCCGCCCCTTTTAGTGTTTGGTTTCTGGCCCAGGCTCTGTGCCATCTCACCCTCAGAAGCTCTGCTATAGCGTAGCAGGGCTAACCTGACGCGCCAGATGGGTTGTTACACAGAACCATCTGCAAAGTTGTCCTTTGAAACTGTTTGAAAAAGGGCTGACATTTTCCAAAAGTACTTGGCAGGTGATTGGATGAACCATCTGTCCATCACCACCCCCGTAGCTGCCAGTAGAGCCGGGCGAGATGGATTATTGTGCAAATCTGATCCCATGAATCCAGCTGCCTCCAAGGTAATAGTAGGACTATTGAATCAAGTCTAATTATTACATTCATTGAACTTCTAAAGATACAAGTTTGATCTTGTAAATAAAGTGCAAAACTTAAGAGGGGTTATGGCGAACACTAACCTACAATAAATGGATACATTTATATTCGGAAATGTGATCAGAATGGGTTTGCAAATATAATGACTATGGTTATCAATATGTATTGGTTTATGGCATTCTTTTCTATAGTTAGACTATTAAAATGTTATGTAAATAATAATTACATAAAAAGATAAAAAATGTTCTATAAATTACATGGAACCATTTCTTGGACCTTTTTTAATATTTCTGTTTAAAGTTTCATAAACATTCATGAAATGTTTAATTCACAGAAATGGCTGTTCAAGGTTTTTTAAAAACCCACATTTTGTCAGTGTCCACATCGGGTCTGCGATGGGTTGCAAAAGATTTTCCTGCCTTTTTTAACTCGCCCGATCACTTCCCCACAGAATACTTCCACTGTTGAAACAACCCAAGCGCCAGTGTGTTGCACGGCTGGGACATCCGCTGACCTAAGCAACATTCAAGGTCTCACTCTGTGTCGTGTCTCCCTGCCAATCCTCTCTGCCTGCCTTTTCTCCCTTCATCCCATGTCCTCACTTCCCTGTCCTAGCCCATCTCCCTGGAGGGTGGAGGGCAGAGGCCCAGGGGGGTGTTGGGGGTGGAGGTGTCCAGGGTGGGGGTGTTGCAGCAGGAAGATGGATGGTGAGCCTTAAGGGACTCGGAGCCCACGGTTGTTTCCTGTCCTCTTGAGCTCATCGATTCTCCCCGGCACAGTAGTGTGTGTGTGTGTGGTGTGTGTGTGTGTGTGTGTGTGGTGTGTGTGTGTGTGTGTGTGTGGTGGTTGTGTGTTGTGTGTGTGTGTTGTGTGTGTGTGGTGTGTGTGTTGGTGTGTGTGTGTGTTGTGTGTGTGTTGTGTGTGTGTGTGTGTGTGTGGCCAGCCGGCGGAAAACCGCCCTGCAGAGCTAGATTAACTGCTGTGGTTGTCTGCGGATGAGTGGAATTCAAGATTCCCATTACGTTCTGTGTTGGGAGCGGCTGACCATCGCAGTTCTATATCAAACGCTGCATGTGTAAACACCTGCTCCTGCATGGGCCGTTTATGTAATTTTTCATTGTGAACGATGGCATGTAAGGTAGAGGACTGCGCGGGCCTGGAAAGTAGGCCCTAGCCCGGCCCTGGCCCGAGAGAGTGAGGCCCCAGCCCGGCCCGGCCCGCCACATTATTAGAACTCTCAGGGCCCGAATTAAGCCCGACATGTTTTTAACCTCCCATATAGTTCTAGACTTGTTGCCCATATGCGACAGGTCTAGTTATAGACTTCCGACCTTATTTGAGCACTTTTAATGGCAGAAGTGGTTATATTTAGTTTCATTTCAATTTTAAGTTATTTTAGGAAAATGTTTGAAGGCATTTTGTAGGCAGTTAAATAATTCTTTTTTATTTTCTGAAGTGAGTGACGAGAAGCTGCGCGGCGATTAACAGTTGATCCATTGGCTACATTATCAGATCAATGTTGAAATAGGCTACTACAAATTATATCCCAGTGAATAGGCTACAAAAAACAACTCAACACTTAAAGCATATATCAGTGTTTATTATTAAACGTAGCCTATAAAAACCATTGGAACAATAAGCACACGGAAGTGCGGAGAAACAGTTACGCTATTCTTAACAGAGAAAACAGCTCGTCTTACCCGAGTAAGCCTTGACTAAAATAAAATTGACCAAAACAGGCCATTCCAAGAATAATAATAATCAAGGGCGTATTTTTGTTTTGGACATTGGTGGGGACATCACAGATATTGCGCCAAGGATGCGCAATTACGCAACCGTGAGGTGTGGATATTGGTGGGGACATGTCCCCAGCGTCCCCACTAAATTCTACGCCCATGATAATAATAAAAAAACGTCCAATCACACAAAAACAGTGAGCCGCTTAACATGGCAACATGTCTTTTTAAGTCACTTTGCATCATGAAGGAAAAGAATCGCATCCACGGTTTCAGGGGCCAGTCCAGTCCTCCTCTCCTCTATTACTCTTCCAGTGGCGCTGAACGCACGCTCACTGCTGCTGCTGCTGCTGCTGCTGGTAATGAAGCCTCTTTGAATTTAATTGAATTTAATTGAGAGAGAGAAAAAAGCCCGAGTCCGGCCCGCATCCGAGCTAATGATGGGATCATTGGCCCGAGGCCCGACCCTCGGGCTGTCGGGCTTTCGGGCCCCCGGGCCTCGGGCTCCATTGCAGGGCTATAATGTAAGGTTGCGCGATGGGAATTATGTGACTTCTATAATGTACTGGCCTTGCTCTCGACAAACAAACACCGCACACACACACACACACACATGCACTCTCTTCTCCTGTGGGCTGGTGTGTTTGTGTGTGTCCTGTGTGCTTGTGGCATCAGTCAGCTGATTGGCTGTCTTGATTGGCAGGCATGGCTATAGGCTCTGTCACATGATGACACTCTCCAGGGAAGGACATTTGCATAAACACATTCAGCCACTCGCACGCTGCTGCACTCCTACGTGTAATTGAACACACTTAGCCATGGCTTCAGATCTATAGTGACAGACAGGACTTGGAGCACCTCGGCTGTCTCCCAGAGCCGACGGTGTGCCAATGTGTTGTTATGTTTTTATTGTATTTATGTAACGTACAGGCGGTAGAGTTGACCTACACATGGGTGCGTGCATACACACACACACACACCACACACACACACACACACACACACACACACACACACCACACACACACACACACACACACACACACACACACAGTTTCACACATAATAGAAAGCTGTTAACCTGTCTGCCTCTGGTGGGCCCCAGAGGAAGAGAGGAGAGAGGAAAAAAAGGCAAAGAGCCAGAACATGCTAGGAGCCGTGCTGAGGAAGCTCATTGTGCCCCCGCGTTTATGGGGGACTCCTTCATTACCGGCAGGAAGTGTGACGACCGGGCTTCCTGTAGTGATTGAAACTCTTTTAAAAAAAATAATTGGGATTTTCTAGGCATGAATTCTGTCTAGACAGGAATATGGGGGGGAACAGATGACATCAGAGAGAGCATCTGTAGCGTTCATGACTTTATCATTTGCATTTTATCATTCCGGCTAATTTTTCCTGGACACCCCCTCTGTCTCTCTCTGTCTTTGTCTCTCTCTCTGTCTCTCTCTCTCTCTGTCTCTCTGCTTCCCTGCGTGTCTCGCTCATATATATTCTGTACTTCCCTGTGAGTGATTTTAATTGAACTATATTTTTGTGTGTGTTACAGCCCTACCTGAAGAGCTGGTCCCAGGACCTGGGCGTCCCCATCCTGTCGGTGGATTACTCCCTGGCCCCGGAGGCGCCGTTCCCCCGGGCGCTGGAGGAGTGCTTCTACGCTTACTGCTGGGCCATCAAGAACCACCACCTCCTGGGTAGCACACACACACACAGACTTAATATCATTGTTAATGGGAGACGGGAGAGTGTTTCTGCAGATCCTCACTTGAGTTTCCCGTGCCCGTTAGACTCACACCCACGCCCATCTGTGTGCCGTCTGATCAGTTGGAGAGAGCAGTGCCTCCCGCGGCAGGTGGTAGTCTTGCCGTGCTGCAGATGCCGTATAACACAGCCATGCACTGCAGCACTCCAGCCCAGGACCCCTCCCGCCAGCCCGCCCCACACCCCCAATACTCAAAGCAATAAATTTGAAGAATTTATTGCCTCCTCCCGACAAAACGCAAACGAGGAGTTAACAACGTGCTCAGTGCAATATGTGGCCCCATAGTATAGGAAAATAAGAGATGGAATTTAAACGGGAGGAAGCCAGAGGCGGCATGGATTCCCTGCCAGCCTCTCACAGCAGATGACGGAGGAGCAGTAATACAGGACCCCAACAGAGACATTGGCTAATGGTGGAGAGAGTCACGCTCCCCTCGCCTCCTGCCCTCCGGCAGTGCAGTTCACATAGCAACCGATACAAAAAAAGTAGCTTTTACATTCTCCCTTGCAGTTTATTCTTCTCCTTCATTTGTTTCTTCTGCTTCTTCTCTGTTCATTATCCTGCTTCCTTCCTTCCTTCCTTCCTTCCTCTGTTCCCTTGCCCTCTGTTCATTCCTCCTCTTTCTGTCCCTTTTTAATTTGGTTCTTGCATGATGTGTGCTTTCCTGTTCATTGCGGCACTCTTTATTAAACAATTCTCATTAATTTCCTCATTCCCTTCTCTCTGTCTGTCTGCCCGTCTCTCTCTCTCGCTCTCGCTCTCTCTCGCTCTTTTTCTCTTTCTCTGTGTCTCCCCCTTCTTACCCCTCGTTTCCCTTCCTCTGTCTTACTTGCCCGTCGGGTCCCTCCTTCTTGCTTTGCCTCTCTCCGGTTTTCTCTCCATGTCTCCATATTCCTGTCTCACCCTCTCTCTGTCTGTCTCTATATCTCCCCCCCCCCTCTCTCAGGCTGGACCGGGGAGAGTGTGTGCCTGGCGGGCGACAGCGCCGGGGGCAACCTGAGCGTGACCACGTCGATGCGCGCGGCGGCCCACGGCGTGCGCATGCCCAACGGCATCGTGGCGGCGTACCCGGCCACCCTGCTCACCGCCTACGCCTCGCCCTCCCGCCTGCTCACCCTCATGGATCCGCTGCTGCCGCTCAGCGTGCTCTCCCGCTGCCTGGGCGCCTACGCAGGTTGTGTGTGTGTGTGTGTGTGTGTGTGTGTGTGTGTGTGTGTGTGTGTGTGTGTGTGTGTGTGTGTGTGTGTGTGTGTGTGTGTGTGTGTGTGTGTGTGTGGTGTGTGTGTGTGTGTGTGTGTGTGTGTGTGTGTGTGGTGTGTGTGTGTGTGTGCACGGTGTACGTTGCCATTCAATTGTGTTTACATAATAGGCATCGAGAATTCAGGGGGAGTCGTCAGAAGTTTGTGCTTGCACTCTGCCCCCTCCACCCCTTCCCGCCTCCCACCGCACGACACTACACTCGACGACACTGTGCCAGTGGGCATCAATTCCCTGTTTTCGCTTCCCCTCATTAACATACTGGCTGTGTTATTTGTCTGTTTCCCCATCTCCTCCTCCTCCACCTCCTCGTCCTGTGCCTCCACTGTGTTGCTGATGGATGACCCGTGTGATGCCTGCATATTGTTTCTCCCTCTGCTCTGTAATGACACCGCGGTCTGTGGTGCGCAGGGTTTATATTCTACTCTCCACGGGCCACCGTGTTCTCCCCCTTTTTCCATGCGAGCCTTGTTACCGTCTATAACCGTGCATAATAAATCATTATTGTGTAAATGCATGACTACATCCGCGCGATGCTCCTATAAAACATGAAACCTCAAATTGATAGTTTTTTTATTTAGCGCTCTGGCCCGGCTCCTCCTCGTGTATATTTCATCTTTTCCACAAAGCGTGCCAATGTTGTCGTTTGAAACGAATCACTTTTTTTGGGATTGTGAAGCCGAGGCTTGAGTGGGCGGACGACATGGCGGCCCGATCTAATTTTAAAAGTATTAGCAATCGGGTACAGCAATCGCCAATCACACCCCCTGGGCTACACAATCACACCCCTTCCCACCCTGGTCTATCTTAATGTTTACTTCCAAATCTAGGGGAAATAACGTGGCCAAGGACTCAAACCTGCAATATATCACTTTTCTTGCGCAGCTATTTACCGTGTTAAAGGATGCCTGAAGTAGAAAGTTTCTCAAGACTAGTGCAGGCTTAACTTTGGTGACAGGATAGCATGAATAGCTAGGGGTCCTCAGAAAGGTTCTGTATATACAGTTAAAGGGATACACTGAGATATCAGTCCATTTGCATTTGCCTGATTTAAGAGTTCTTTAATTCCAAATTCATCCTTGTGTGTCCAGAGGCAGAGTTCGCCGGTGTAGCATTTTGCTTTCCGTTAGCTGCTTCCATCGACTTGGAGGGGTGCATTAGCCTAGCTCCTGTTTATGCGGGGAATACACTTTTCATTACTTTCCATAGATTTCCAATGTGGTCCGAATAGTCTTATTAAAACAAGCGAGCAACAACACAACAAGATTGCACTTTGTCAACACACACAGATCATTTGGCACTATTTTCTGCGATTTCATCCAGGCATTCTGGGACGCGCCGCTGGTGCAGTGATATTGTCAGATGTTCTGCGTCCCCACCCCCTGCGGAGACCACCCAGACAGAGGCAGCTCACAACAGCTGTTACTATAACCGCCCCAGTGGCGCATCACACGCAGGCGAAATCACAGCGCCGAAAATAGTGCCAAACTATCTGTGTTTGTAGACAAACTACGATCTTGTCATGTTGTTGTTACCGGCACTCGCTTTGAAACAAGCAACTATTCAGAACACATCTAGGCAATCTATGGAAAGTAATTATAAGTGTATTCCCCACATGAACCGGAGCCAGGCTAATGTAACGCTCCAAGTCAATGGCAGCGGCTAACATAAAGCTAAGAATGCTAAGGCGACAAACATTCCCTCTGCGCGGCCATTGAGGAATTTGGAATTACGCGACTTGTCTGAATCAGGCGTGCGCAAATTCACAGATATCTCTGCACATCCCTTTTAACTGTTGGTATCCTTGAACAAGAGGCCGTAAACCCGACCAGCCTGTCTGTATTCTCTTTGGATGAGCACAAGTAAACTTTGCCAACGTGACTCTTCCTGTGTGTTCCTGGTGCCCTGGTGGAGTAGGCAGCGCAGAGCAGACTGAGCGGCCCGTGGAGAAGGTGAGCACGCTGGGCATGGTGCGGCGGGACACGGCCCTGCTGCTCCGAGACTTCAGACAGGGCGCCTCCAACTGGATCCACTCCCTGCTGGACCCCAGCAAGTCCTCCACCCCCCTCGCCATCACCAGCGAGGCTGAGGAGGCCCCCGAGGGTCTGGCGGGAGCCGCTGGTACGCTACTCCCCTACTCTGTCCCAGATACACCCTGTGTGTGTGTGTGTGCGTGCATGTGTGTGTGCGTGTGTGTATGCATGTGTGTGTGTGCTCGCTGAGAATTGGAGATTGTATTTATAGAGATTTTATGAATTCATGTTGCGCATATTTGAATCTGCGCACATTTTAATTTTGTGTGTGTGTGTGTGTGTGTGTGTGTGTGTGTGTGTGTGTGTGTGTGTGTGTGTGTGTGTGTGTGTGTGTGTGTGTGTGTGTGTGTGTGTGTGTGTGTGTGTGTGTGTGTGTGTGTGTGTGTGTGTGTGTGTGTGTGTCCGATGCCCTGCTGCTTTGGGGCGACGACGGAGCCAACCTGGTTATCCGGCATGTTCGTATTATCCCACAAAGCTAATTACACCCGTAGAGGTGCTCATTGAAACGGCTCCCTCCCATTCAAAACTCAACCAACCACTTAATGCTCCACCCCTCCTCCCCCCCCCTTCCCCCCCCCCCCCACTCCATATCCATATTCCACCACTGCTGTTGAACCAGCGGTGCCCTGCCTGGAACTGTTGTTGTGTTGAAGTCGGCGGGTGCATATCTGGCGGCCCAGCGACCTTATTGTGTTGTTTTACTGAGAGCTGTAGACGACACTGTTGTGTTCTGCGGTGATGGCAACGTTTGAGATTCTTCCTTGTATCTAGATTAAATGTATGCTGCTGTTGTCGCCATCGCCTTGGCCAGGGTGTTCTTGTAAAGGGAGGTGTTTGATCTCAACGAGGCTAACCTGTTTAAATAAAGGTTGAGCTATACAAATTATTGTTTTTATCCCCTCTTGTTTGTTTGTGTATAGTGTGTGCCTTTTTAAGCCTCTGGACATAAGACAGAACTAAACAAACTAGTTTGGATTGAAGTGAAGCAACCTTAAGCGCAGCCGCCGCCATTACGGTCGCCAGCAGGAATCGGACTTTATTCCTCGGTCTCTGTGTCCTTTAAATATCCCCAGAAAGAATAAATTGGAATTGAGAGTCCAGCCGCTTTCTCCGCTTTCAGCCTCTGTCTCTCTCTCTCTCTCTCTCTCTCTCGCTCTCGATCGCTCTCTCTCTTGCTCTCTCGCTCTCTCTCTCGCTCTCTCTCTGAGTGCACCCTCCATCTTGTTTCCTAATGAACCTCTCCATCACCATGTTCCCTCCGTGTCTCTCTCACCCCGCTGTCGCTGTCTATCTCCTGCTTTGTACGTTGATCTCCGTATTTATTTTTCATTCATCCATATATATACTGTATGTTCTTGCATATTTATGTTTTAATCTAAAATGTATCGCAATTTCATCTTTTCACATTTTATGTTTGCCACGTTTTGAATAATCTCAAATCTCTCTCTGTCGCTCTCTCTCTCTGTCTCTCTGTCTCCCTCTGTCTCTCTCTCTACCTCTCTCTCTCTCCCTCCTCTCTCTCTACCTCCCTCTCTCTCTCTCTCAGACTCAGTGAGGAAGAGTGTGTCGGAGGCGTCGGTGGCCTCCCCCCATGCCGACCCCCCCGTGCCTCCAGAGCCCACCGAGTTCTCCAGCAGGAAGCAGTCTCTGAAGAGCCAGACCTGCCAGGACCTCAGCTCCCCACACAAATCCAACTCCCACAATCCACCGCTGCTCTTGGGACACACCGTAAGCCCCGTCCCCCGTTTTTTGCATCAAGGAGTATCCACAGTGACAACTTTTATCCAAAGCGTCATTTTATGATAATAAATTCTACATTTGATTTATCTCGTGCCTTTCAAAAATTCGAAGGCACTTGACAGTGATGTGGAGAAACACAAAGCCTGGGTGAAGAGGTGGGTCTTCAGCCTCATTTTGAAGCTGGTAATGGAGCCAGCATGGCAGATCTCTGCAGGGAGTGAGGTCCATACTAGGGTGCAGCCACCCTAAAACCCATGTCCCCTATAAGTCTGCACCCTGGTGTCAGGGCTGGTGAGCTGTCCTGTGTTGGGAATCCTGGCAGCAGGGGGTGTAGGCACTGAGGAGCTCTGGGAGACACTTTATGTTAAGCTGATTGCAGCGAAGGCTGCTGCTACACGCCACGACAGTGGCTTTTCTGGGGCTCCTCCAAAGGACACGGGCAGGTGAATGTTGAATAATCCAGTTTATTGTCGAGTTTGCATTCGAGCTGGATGGATGGTTCATCCTGTGGGCATTGATTAGCCAAAGCACCACAGGTGTGCAGCCTCATCCAGCCCCAGACTAGTCAGCCTGACTGGGGCCAGGTGAGGCTGCTTAAACCAGCCACCAACCACACACACACGCCACACTGATGATTAACGATAACTCAATTTTATAATGATGGAGCCGCCTAGGATCCGAACTTACTGGCTCCACTCTGCTGAACATCAGGAGAAGACAAACATTTCAATTTCAGAGGAGATCACAAACCATTGGAATGATGCATTGCCCCGGCTCTGACGTATTGCCCATTTAAATGTGCGTTGGAAAGTCCATTTACCAGACTCCCTTATCCAGACAAACCAAAAACTAAATCCAAAGATTTATGCAGAGGAATGACTCTCGACTGTGTGGAAGGACTGAACATCGCATCCAAATCCACATGCACTTGTTTGCGTCCGGGGTCCTCCTGTCTCCCAGACCCACGGCTTGGAGCGACCAACAGTCGTCAGCATTACAACCCTTAATCCAATGTTTGCAACAGCATCTCAGGGCTCGGCTTTAACACGAGGCCCTTCCGCCCGGCAACTAATTATCTCGCCCACGACATACGCTCTATGTGTCTGGGAGAGAGGCGCTGTGCAGTTTGAGTGTTGCTCTGCTCTGGGGTCCTGCTGTGCTGTTGCGGTCTCCCCCTGGATATAGGACCCATGCACACGTGTGGTATGTACATTCGGAGTCCCTGCTCAGAACGTACGTGGTTGGATCCGTAATGTCCGCAGCCAAGATGCTGTAACTGCCCCTACCTGTTCCTAAATGATCCTGTATCTGAATTCACTGCAAGTCTCTGCAAAATTATTCAAATCGTAAAAACAGACACAGATTTGAGCTTGCATCCACCCGGCTCCAGGCACACGTTTTTGCGTCAGTGCCATGCAGAGTATCTAACCTTTTCAGCAGTACGGGACCAGGTGACGCGTTGGAGATCTGTGTCTGTGTGCGTGTGCGTGTGCGTGTGCGTGTGTGTGTGTGTGTGGACAGCTGGACAGGATTAGCAACCGGATGGACGTCACACCGACATTTTTTTTACTAATGTATTTCTATTTTTTTTACATGTGGCGGAAAAAAAGGCTTAATGCTCAGCCGCCTGGCTCTCTCCAATAGGGGGACAGAGAGGTTTCCCCAAGGGGCGTGGTGCGGTGTACACACTGAACCGATCATTCATTTGAATTAGGTCTGTCAAACGATTAAAATTATTAATCGCGATTAATCGCATGATTTTGTGTAGTTAATCGCGATTAATCCCAAGTTTTTTATTGGCTCAAACTTGAATGATTTTTCCAAGTGAAAAGCAGTGTATTGTGTTGTAGCCATATAAATGGAAAATATAAGCAGCATCCAAATGTATTTTTTTATTACAATAACAAAATCCAATATAAAACCAAAAATATTTGTAGCCACTGCCAGGGCAATAACATTTTCATAGTTTTATCTAGTTAATTCCAGGGGTGCTCCGAATTAACGGATCCCCCCCCCCCCATCAGAACTGCGAATTAACGGACCCTCCCCCCCCCCCATCAGATCCACGAATTAACGGACCGTCGCGCGCCTCACGGTAGCGTCATTGCGCATCCTTGGCACAACATCTGTGATGTCCACCAATGTCCTAAACAACAACACGTCCTTGCTTGAACTACTTCGGTGATAAGCGAATCAAAATGTCAAACTACGTAATTGCGTTAATGGCGTCAAAAAAATTTGTGGCGTTAACTTTGAAAGCCCTAATTTGAATAGATACTATTTAGTCATTTAGCAGACGATCCATTCAAAGCAACGTACAGTGAAAAGTCTCATTTCTTCTTTTATTTATTGCAAAAGGGAGTTGAGATCCAGGTTGCTATGAAGCAGGTATAGGGGTTAGGGCATCTCGCACAAGCATGCCTGCGGTAGACTGCGCTAGCCTGGAAATCCAGACCTACATCTAGAAAGCTGTAGGTCTGGTAATGAGCAATGAAAATGACCCAACTCGAGGGGCGGCACCAAGAATGCGTTTGAAAATATCACTGCACGCAATTGGATAACACTACGACCAATCAGAAGAATACACGGGGTGACGTATCCAGAGGACAGAAACAAGTTTGTTTTGGAGAATAGTTTGACAGAGGGACGTAAATGTAGCCTAATGGAAATACCACGGAGATACCACTTTGGCAACGCAACGTTAACCTTGTAATATTCTTAGCCAAGGAATATTGAAATAAAGAGATGCAACCGAGTTGTTGTTTATGGATGTTTAATAGCAACTGCGCATGGTACCGAGCATGGGCGTAGAATTTAGTGGGGACGCTGGGGACATGTCCCCACCAATTAACGGACCCCCCCCCCCCATCAGAACTGCAAATTAACAGAGCACCCCCCCCATCAGAACCGCGAATTAACAGAGCACCCCCCCCCCCCCATCAGAACCGCAAATTAACAGAGCACCCCCCCATCAGAACCGCGAATTAACAGAGCACCCCCCCCCCCCATCAGAACCGCAAATTAACGGAGCACCCCCCCCCAGACAAAAAATAACATGTTTTCAAAGTCATTAGAACTGTAATGGTTTTATTAAGTACTCGTATCGGTATTCGCTATCGGCAAGTACCCAAATGTAAGTACTTGTACTTGTGCTCGGTCTGTAAAAAAGTGGTATCGGTGCATCCCTAGTTTGTACAGATACTCAGTCAACATATTCGATAGCCATCTTGCAATGTTTACTGACTGATTCCGGACTGATTCCGTCGCAGCGCTGACGTCATCTGTTTAGCCCGCCTCTGGCCCGCCTATATCAGATACACCGATGTGATTGGTTGATGTTCGAAACAACGGGCATAGCTAATGAGCATGTTACTCGTTACCAGAGTACTCGCTGAGCAAATTCTAATTGTGCTCTCGCGAGAACTCTGGATTTCCAGGGTAAGACTGCGCTACCATTGGGGTTTGAACCCAGAACCTTTCGGCTGCTATAAATAATGGATTATACGCATACTGGACGTCCTCCTCATAACTTTACTTTTGTTTCCTCTCTCCGCCGACGCTGCCTTCAGCCAGAGCACGTGAGCTTCTTCCTCTCCGCGGAGGTGGACCCGTCCGTCAGCCTCGCCCTGTCCTCTGTGGCTATGGCGCCCCCCGGTGGCCTGGAGGCGGACGGCTCCCCCAGGGAGTTCCCCGTGGGCTTTGAGCCGCTGCGCTCGGACCAGGCGGCCAACATGGCCATTCAGAGCTCCCCGGTGGTCCTGGACCCCTACTGCTCACCGCTGCTGGCCCCCGACAGCCTGCTGAGAGGCCTGCCCCCTGTGCACTTAGTGGTATGCACCGCCCTGTTAATGTACACTTAGTGGTACGCACCGCCCTGTTAATGTACACTTGGGGGTACGCACCGCCCTGTTAATTTACACTTGGTGGTACTGCACACCCACCCCTCCGTTAATGCACACATATTGGTATGCACCGCACACTCCCCCCTGTCCATATACACATAGTGGTACGCACCACCCCTCTGTTCATATACACATAGTGGTACGCACCACCCCTCTGTTCATATACACATAGTGGCACGCACCACCCCCCTGTTCATGTACACATAGTGGTACGCGCCATCTCACCACCGTTCACGACCACTCTGAGTCAGAGATAAAATGCATGCGCATGCACACACACACATACCTGAAATTGAAAGTGCGACAGGGAAAGTCAATGGTGCATGTTATCTTTAATGCCTTGTTTGTTTGTGTTTGTATTTCCCACCCTCCCTCTTGTACCTTTTGCCTTCCTTTTCATCCTTTTCCATCTCTCTCTCCATTCTACCATCCGTCTCCCTTCATCACTCTCCCATCTGTCTCACACACTCTCTCCTCTCAATCACACCCATTAACGCTCTCTCACTCTCTTTAACTCTCCATCATCCTACTCCCTCCCCCTGCACTCTCTCCATCCTTCTCTCTCTCTCTCTCTCTCTCTCTCTCTCTCTCTCTCTCTCTCTCTCTCTCTCTCTGTCTCTGTCTCTGTGTGTCCTGCCCTCGCCCTCCCCTACCAGGCGTGTGCGCTGGACCCCATGCTGGACGACTCTGTGATGTTTGCCAAGCGGCTGCGCCACGCGGGGCAGCCCGTGACCCTGTGTGTGGTGGACGACCTGCCGCACGGCTTCCTTACCCTGTCCCAGCTGTCCCGCGAGACCCGCGAGGCGGCCGACGTCTGCGTGGCCCGCATCCGCGCCGTCTTCGCCCAAGACGGGGGCACCGCCGCCGACGTCGTCGCCATGGCCACCAGCCCCACCACGCCCCAGTCGGAGCCACGCAAGCACCACAAGCTGGAGAGGACACACAGGGGACCCGTGCCCCCCACTGATGCCTCCGCCACCAGCAGCAGCAGTGGTGGCGATGGTGGGTCTGCGGCGCCCTCCCTCTCGATGGGGGACGATGGCGTCTCTGTCAAGGGCGAGGGGGGAGAGCCGGCTACGTTCTCGGAGGTCGGGGCGGGAACAGTGGCGGCGGTGCCAAGCCAGAATGGAGCCGAGGCCGGCGGCGTGGGGGTGTAGAGGTTACCCCGGGGACTTGTCGAATAGGAGGGGGGTGGGGGGGACATGTACACCCAGACGGTTTAGAGCAGACCTTGCAGGCTGGGGAGGTAGAGTTCAGACGAATGCACAGTGTTCAAAGAACAAAAATATCAAAGAACAAAAAAGTTTTGAAAGACGGAACAAAAATAGCTCCGCTTTGAAAGATGGAGCAGAAACAGCAGAGGACTGCTGATACAGGACTTCCTCCATCCGTTTTTTAAATTCTCTTGCAACCTGACGCTGAGGTGCACCACCTCGGCCCGGCAGAAAAAAAGCAAACCCGTAAAAAGGCCGCTCCGATCTTGGAACTATATATATATATATTATATTATATTCTTCGTCAGATAAGTGTTCTTTAGCAGCTGCTTTGATCAATGACCAGCACACACCCACACAAGTGCGCATATGTTTGCACACACACACGCACAATCTTTGCCTTTGGACAGGGGAGACTTTGAGATGGGTGCAGAGTGTTCCTGAGTCGAGGGGATCCGTCTGCGCCACGACATTGGTCTCATCAGGTATCACTAGACCCACGGTGCTACGAAGCCACCCCCCCCCCCCCCTCCTTACGACTAAATGACCACTTGTCCTTTGGGGAGTCGTTCTAAATCACACTTAATAACTTCACGTTGTGTTATGGCCGCTTGGAAGTCAATACAGGCCACTTTGTGGAGAGTAACGCTGCTCCCTCTCTTCCAAATAGAATTACCAGGCTGAACGACAACAAACTTAAGAGGGGGGAGGCGGGGGGACTTGTTGAATTGATTCTCTTGTTTCTTGGAGACACCACTACTATTGCAATACTATTGTTAATCGTGCTTTTAATTTGAAGCAGTTGCACGGCTTGAGTTAGTTTGCTGCTCTTTTATAGTATACCTCCGAGGTTTCTTCCTTTTTACGAATTGAATGTTTATATATATATTTTTTTTATTAGACTTTATTAGACTACAAAGTATTGTTTCACTAACCTTTTGCTGCTGGTTCTTGTTTTGTAACCTAAATGGGTTCACTGTGTCAGTTTCTCCTCCGTGGAGGTGATTCCCATTCATCCCATGCTGTACTCTAAGGCTTTGCGAGGGCGTTTAATGTTGCACAGTGCACAACATCAAACTCATTGCCCTGTCCTATAGGTGGCTGCCTAGCTCTTACTCCTAGAGTGTTGTATTGTCAGTGTGTACCATTTACAAAAATATATTCTCTTTATAGTATGGATGTGGTTTAAAAAAACAACTGCTGAGATTTACAGCTTTTGACGCAGGCGATGTGAGCTTTATGTCTTTATCAATGCAAGCAAGCGCTGGGTTTTGTTTTGTTTTATGTCAACGAAAATGTTTTGAGACCATCAAGACTGAACTCATGGCTGCAAATGAACCATGGCTGAATAATAATGGATTCATAGCAAGACTGGGTGTATCACAGCAGCCAGATTCCACGCCGACTATGGTGCAAAGAGAGACATGACCACTAGAATCATCGCAGTGTTGCCTTAAACCACCAAAACCATTCGTGACATCCATGACTGTGTTTATTGATGTCTGTGTAAATGCCCTCTTCCACCTGCAGATGTAGAGCACAATGAAGAAGCCTTCCCTTCTCAATGCACGCACCCTTACTTCCAACCTCGCAGTCATACCACAAGAGGGAAACACGAGTCTGATGAGCACTTCCTGCAAAGCAAACAAAAATGACAACCAAAACCTGAACTGCGTATAAAGCCGGTAAATGGACTCCAGGGGAGGTTGTAAAATCTGTTAAGCTCCTTGATGATGCTGGCTCACGGATGAGTCGGCCTTTCAAGAGCGACCCTGGGATCTTCATTCATAAATGGCAAATGGATTACATTCATGCAGCACTTTTATCCAAAGAGTTTTGCGCTACATTCACCCCTTCGTACACCCATTCATACATCGACCGCAGTGCCAACCATGCAAGGCAACAGTCAGCTCGTCGGAAGCAGATGGGGTTAGGTGTCTTGTTCAGGGACACCTCGACACTTAGCTAGGCGGAGCTGGGGATCGAACCAGCAACCTTCCGGTTGCCAGAAACCCATTCTACATCCTGAGCAACTGCCTACCTCGTTCAGCTGCTTTGGTGTGCAGAAATGTGTCCTTTTCTGGAGGGTCAGTGTCTCTCCATCAAAGTCTTTAGCTAAATATAGACACTAACAACAGACACACCCCCCCGCTTCTCAGCCAGCGGTGGGGCCAGGTTGCCTGTGGAAGCCGGATGCTGTGTGTTGAATAGGATTAAGAAATGAATGTGCTTCAGTGCAATATCAGGATTTCAGACACACACACACAGAGTCCCAGGATTAGACCATGCTCGGTTTCTGTCAGGCTTGGAGGACTTACTGCCATATTCATAGTCTGATTGATGCGGGGAAACAGGATGCTAAGAGGAGGATGGGGAAGCTACAGCACCGCCGTAGAGACGCTGGGGCCGAGTGTTACCTCGGTGGTAGGCCTCAGGTTTCCGCAGAGACACAAGGTTGTTGCGTTTGTTGTCAGGCTTTTGTGGCACAGCGGAGGCTAACCCCTTTCGTGCATGGTGGTTCCCATCTGTGTGTCACTCACGTGACTGCATGGAATGACACGAGTTCGAGGTTCTAGGCTTGGTTGTTTTCTGTGGTTCCACGGCCATGTTGGAACCATGGGGGTCAACATGGTCTTGTAACTCCACTCCAGTTAGTCTTTATTGTCCCATAGGGAAATTCATTTTCACAGCATGTACATAGAAACATAACATAACAATGGCATACAGGTATACTCACAGATGACCACATGACATCCAATCAATCGCCGAGTACACATATTACACACATTAAACCCAAGCAGACCATCAGAAGGTCTGGATCTATACAAGGTTTGTTCTTTTTGGGGGATTTTTGCGAGTTATTTTGTTGAGTACAAAGCGTGCGTTCCTCCACTTCAGAGACTTGCATCTCCGGCATGATGGCAGAAGTGTGAAATATTAATGAAGGGGGTGATCAGAGTCATTCACTATTGTAAGCGCAAGACGAATGCTGGCTTTGTCATTAATGTCCGGGAGATTCGGTGTGGGAGAGCGGATGATTTTGGAGGCATCGTGTGAGATCCTGGTGAGTTTGTTTGCGTTGGAGATGGTCAGCATGGTGTAAAAGGAGGTGAGGGGCAACAGAAAGTGCACGGATGACGTGGAGTCTTTTTTGGGAACGTTTATGGTTGTCAGTGATATGTTGATCAAAGCTGAGTTTATTGTCTAAGGTGAGTCCAAGGTATTTGAAGCTGCTGACCTGTTCTGTCCTTCCATGAATGGACATGGGGTTCAGTCCTGTGAGGGTTGAATTTTGTGTGTTAATTAATAATTCCTTTGTTTTGTCGCCATTGAGTTTGAGGTAATTGTCTGCACCATTGCGTAAATTGAGAGATGGCATGTTAATAGGCTGTGATGGAGTCTGTCTTTCAGTAGTCCCAGTATGGCAGTGTCATCAGAGTAGAGAAAGGGGCTGAGGACACAGCCCTGGGGGACTCCAGTGTTGGTGATGATGGTGGGTGATAATACTGTACCTATCCTTGCGGCTTTTGGTCTGTTGCTGAGGAAGTTGTGGGCCCAGTGGATGAGGACAGGGTTGAGGTGGTGGAGTTTGTTGATCATCTGGTGGCGTTGAATTGTGTTGAAGGCGGAGCTGAAGTCGAAAAGGATTGAGGCGTAGTTGCCAGGTGATTCCAGATGTTGGAGGAGGCATGCCCCAGCATCCCCCCTGTCATCTGACAGTTGGTAGGATGATGTGCAGGATCAGCTTCTCCAGGCATTTCATCGCTATTGCAGTGAGTGCAACTGGCCGGTAGTAGTTGGGTTCAGAGGGGCAAGGTTTCTTGGGTACGGGGATGATTGTGGACGTTTTCCAGAGGGTGGGGTTAAATGCTGTCCTGTAGCATTCCCAGAATCTGGAGTAGAGGATGGGGGAGAGCTCCATGGCGCAGAGCTTAAGCACCCTTGCCATGATGCCATCGGCCCTGGTGCCTTGCCAGGTTTAAGAACCACGAACACAAGGCTTTCGTCTCCTTTACAGGCATTTATTTCTTCTTGTTAACATGCCTTCCATATGACTTCTGTATGCCACGAGAACGTTCCATCTTCCAGTTTAAGCTTCAAGGAGCTGTCGCCATCTTCGTGAATTCATACTATTTCTACACCTCCTCTGCATCGGGGATCCACACCCCTGGCTTAGTTCGGGGCTCCTCCAAAGACACTGGCAGCCCAGTTAGAGTCTGGGCTCCCCCAGACTAGGCCAATTAAACGGTATAACTGATTTCCAATGGCAGCTACAACCTGCCGTGCTTGTGTGGTCGTGTCTGTCGTTTGGTTCTTAGACTGAACAAAAATATAAACGCGACACTTTTCTTTTAGCTCCAATTTTTCAAGAGTTGAAAGCAAAGATCCAAGACTTTTTCTATGTACACAAAAGGTCTATTTCTCTCAAATTTTGTTCACAAACTTGTTTAAATCTGTGTTAGTGAGCACTTCTCCTTTGCCGAGATAATCCATCCACCTGACAAGTGTGGCATATCAAGATGCTGATTAGACAGCATGATTATTGCACAGGTGTGCCTTAGGCTGGTCACAATAAAAGGCCACTCTAAAATGTGCAGTTTTATCACAGCACAATGCCACAGATGTCGCAAGTTTTGAGGGAGCGTGCAATTGGCATGCTGACTGCAGGAACGTCCACCAGAGCTGTTGCCCGTGAATTGAATGTCAATTTTTTACCATAAGCGGTCTCCAAATTCGTTTCAGAGAATTTGGCAGTACATCCAACCGGCCTCACAACCGCAGACCACATGTCAACACACCAGCCCAGGACCTCCACATCCGGCATCTTCACCTGCAAGATCGTCTGAGACTAGCCACCCGGACAGCTGATGCAACAATTGGTTTGCATAACCAAAGAATTTCTGCACAAACTGTCAGAAACCGTCTCAGGGAAGCTCATCTGCATGCTCGTTGTCCTCACCAGGGTCTTGACCTGACTGCAGTTCGTCGTCATAACCGACTTGAGTGGGCAAATGCTCACCTTCAATGGCGTCTGGCACTTTGGAGAAGTGTTCTCTTCACTGCTGAATTCCGGTTTTCACTGTACCGGGCAGATGGCAGACAGCGTGTATGGTGTCATGTGAGTGAGCAGTTTGCTGACGTCAACGTTGTGACTAGAGTGGTCCATGGTGGCGGTGGGGTTATGCTATGGGCAGGCATATGCTACGGACAACGAACACGGGTGCATTTTCTTGCGAGATACCGTGACGAGATCCTGAGGCCCATTGTTGTGCCATTCATCCACCACCATCACCTCATGTTGCAGCATGATAATGCACGGCCCCATGTTGCAAGGATCTGTACACAATTCCTGGAAGCTGAAAACATCCCAGTTCTTGCATGGCCTCCATACTCCCCGGACATGTGTTTGGGATGCTATGGATCGGCGTATACAACAGCATGTTCCAGTTCCTGCCAATATCCAGCAACTTCGCACAGCCATTGAAGAGAAGTGGACCAACATTCCACAGGCCACAATCAACAACCTGATCAACTCCATGCGAAGGAGATGTGTTGCACTGCGTGAGGCAAGTGGTGGTCACACCAGATACTGACTGGTTTTCTGACCCCTCCTGCATATCTGTGAAATCCATACTTCAGTGCCTATAAATGTCTCTTTTCAAGATAAAACTGCACATTTTAGAGTGGCCTTTTATTGTGACCAGCCTAAGGCACACCTGTGCAATAATCATGCTGTCTAATCAGCATCTTGATATGCCACACCTGTCAGGTGGATGGATTATTAAGTGCTCACTAACACAGATTTAAACAAGTTTGTGAACAATAGAAAAAGTCTTAGATCTTTGCTTTCAACTCATTTGCGTTTATATTTTTGTTCAGTGTATGTGGTTTTAGGACCGATGGTGTTTCAAGTTTTGGGAAAATCCTGAGTGTCGTTCATATACACATCGCACCACTCTACGTAGTTGGGGATGATTCTTTGACATAATGTTGGTGCAGATCCTTTGGCGAAAACTGTAGACTGACTTTGTGAGGCGCCAAAGACATGCATGGTCGGTCAGGGGATCTGGCGAACACGTCTCGCACGCGATGAGTCCTCCGATACCTCGTCTGCGTTCCGCAACACAGCCCTCGCCGTCTCTTCAAAGGTAGTGCAGCCCATGGATGCTGCCTTTATCCTAGACTGTCTTTGATGTCCTTGTGTTTTGAATGATGTGTGTTTACAGAGCGAATTCTTCATCTGTAGAAGTTTTGATTGGAGTGACTCACATCCGTGAGTTGCAATCAACAACAGTCAACAGTTATTCAATATGCACACGTCCCATATTGCTTTGTTGGTGCTCCGTATAGGTCTGCATATTTTACAAGTAAAACAAGAAATGCAATGTTATCAAATATCAAACACATGCAAGCCATAGGCCTATGGACTGGAAAGCAATATAGAAGTAGGCTACTTGACTGCATATATTTTTCTTTTTTAGAAAAAAAAAAAAACCCCTACAAGCACAAACCTGTGGGAAAAGAAGAATGTAGGCCTATAGGCTATTAAAAAAAATATGTGATTCATTGAAAATATTTGTACTTTCAGATTTGTTAATGTGGTTCATGAATTGTGAATGATTTGTTTGGACACCTGCAATTTATCTGCAGGTTAGAAATTAATTTGAAAATGCCAACATGTTTCCTTGTTGATTTGTAACAAAATAAAAAATTCTGCCATAAACCTATTTATTCTTGTCTGATAAAATGGTAGCCTTCATCATATCATTAACCGAGGGCGTCACTTTGTGTGGAAAAGTGGTGGGGACATTACTGCTTGGAAGAAATTGCATTGTATTCGCATTGTGCAAATGAACCATCAAATTGTTCTCATTTGTACATTTGGGGGTTTTTTTGTTCTTTTTTTTTTTTTTTTTAAAGATTATGCTTTTGAAACGTGCTGGGGACAAAAATCGGCCATTTCCAAAAGTGGTGGGAGGACATGTCCTCCACGGCCCCAATGTTAATGACGCCTCTGATCATCACGTACAATTATATGGCATTGTTGCATTATAGTGCTACTATAGGCATCTCTGTCTCCTGCTAATATTAAGGTCTTAATGTATATCAGCGTTGCATGTTAACATATCTTAATGCAAGAACGCGCAGTATTTTTTATTGTATTTTAATGACAAAGGGAATCGGAATCGGCGCGCGTAAAAGCGCGCCCCCCTCCGACTCAAATATTGGACGCGTCTTGTGACGGGAGCGCGCATCTGGTCGGTTACTGTCGGCTCCCAGAGATCTGAGAGCCGGTGGTCACACCACAGACGGGGAGAAAGATGGAGGTTAGGTTTTGTGGGAGACTTCTGTGCTTGGCCGCGTTGTTCACCGTCCTCTGTGTCGAATCTGTTCTCGGGAAACACGTCAAAGGCGTCGTCAACACCAAAGAGGTACGGCTCCGTCTCCTCGTCGATCCATCATCACCAGCACATACATCCTACACATCACTTACTGTGTAGGAATAAGATCCGACTGCATGGTCGCCGCGGCGGGCAGCCGTCCCTTGTCAACTTGACTTCACTATGTCGGTGGCTGTATGTGTGACAGTGTTGTCCTATACAACCTATACAACCCAGAGGCGGCTCTCTGCTTGTGAATGCCATCACCGGACCATCTTCTTTACGACTCGCTCTCTTTAAATATGACGATTGTCCTAACACACCGCGATGGCTATACGCGTGTGTACGCTTTTAATCCACACAATGTCCCAATCGGTCGTTCTCCGCATGATGTGTCACCGTTTTCATAATAATAATAATAATAATAATAATGATAATAAATCAGTTTACGTGGAGCTTGGCCGTTACAGGTGTGCGTCAATTGCTTGATTCGCGCCCGGGTCGCGTTGTGTTGCGTGCCGCTATGTAACTCAGATCCGTCAACCCTGACACCGAGACGGGCTTCTGCAGGAGGTCAAGTAGGCCTATGCATAGTTATATATCACATCTATATTGCATATCTATGCACGCCATGATCGGTTGGTGTTCTATTTGTTTTGTATTGGCAGCACTGTTACTGAGTGGTTTATGGATTATGGGTAGAAGTTGCCTCTGTGCCTCATACATCTATATACTCTTCATCTTCATTCACGTTGGCAGAAACAGCAGGTCTGTAGTTCTCCATTGTATGAAAGATATTGGAAAGATGTTGGAGAGTGTAAACCACTTCCGACAACCCGTCGTTTGATGTCCACATCCCATTTATTTATATATTATTTATTCAAGCATCCATCCTTATTTGCTGTTTAATCAGAGGAAGTCGTTGTTTTGCATAGAAAATGTAAAAAATGGAGCACAGTATTGTAGGTTCTAAGCAGTCAAGAGTCAACTATATGTGACCAACAAGCCATCCACTGTCTTTCCACTGTGGCGTTAAGCAGAGACACTAATGTCGCACAGGGGATCAATGTACTACCCTTTGTTCTTGTAAGGAAAAAAAAACATCAATAAAAATTATATGTGCATTAAAAATTTAAACACTGGAAACTTTGGCATGTGAGTGAAATTGGCTCCATTGACTTGGTAATGTAGAACATAAGCTGCTGCCAGGCCCGGCCTCACAGACTGCCTGTATTATCAGCAGGAAACACTAACTCTATCCTTGTTACAGCAGAGCAGTTAGTGGAAACAAGGTACAGAGGGGGTCCCACGTGGTCCGCAAGCTACCTACCAGTCACCCGGGAGCAAGATATAGCAGTGGTCCTCATTGACCTGTGACTGAAATGACTAAGTCCCATTGGTGCCCCAAGTGTCTGCTCCACGAACTTGGTGGTCAATAGAGCTGGACACAGTGTCTGAAAAATATGCACCATGGCCATGATTATGTCATATTATGAAGAAATGAGGCCATTTTGGAAGACATTTGAGTTTGCTTATAACCATGTGAAACCATGTAAAATGGCGCCATACATGATGGCTGCCGTGTTGTGAGCTCTCGTACGCCGAAGCAGTTTTTTTGTTATTTATTCTTTTAATTGCGAGTATCCTTGCACAGGAAGTTAGCAGTAAGTTCACTTACGACAGTTGTACACTTCTGGAGATTAGAACGACAGTCGCTCGCCGCCTACCAGAGTTTTTCAAGTCTTTCGACTCGGACGTCCCGCCCGGAGTCGTGGCTGGACTATCTCCATCTTAGGCGCGATCACACGCAGGCGTCGCCGACGGAGAGGGAAGCGAGCCGGCGTGCTAGTCAGGCTGAGACGTCGTGCCAATCGACCTCCACTACCCACCATTCTACTGGCTAATGTACAGTCTCTGGACAATAAGTTATGCGAGCTACAGGCTCGTATACAATTCCACCGGGAAACTAAGGACAACTGCATCATCTGCCTTACGGAGACATGGATGTCGGAGAGGGTTGCCGACTCAGCCATCGAGCCGACAGGATTTTCCGTCCACCGCGCGGACAGAACAAAGACTCTCTCTGGTAAAGATCGTGGAGGGGGGGTATGTCTCATGATAAACAGATCTTGGTGCAACCAAAGTCATGTGCATACCCTCAAGTCTTTCTGTTCCCCGGACCTGGAGTACCTGATGCTTATGTGCCGACCATTCTGGCTACCGCGGGAGTTTACAGCAGTAACCGTGACTGCTGTGTACATTCCCCCTCAAGCCAACACGGACATAGCGCTGAAGGAACTTTATGGGGCTATCAGCGAACAGGAGTCGGCTCACCCGGAGGCTGCTTTCATTGTGGCGGGGGACTTCAATAAGGCGAACCTGAAGAAAGCGTTCAAGGCCAAACGGATTATTAAAACCACCCCAGCCACAAACTGTTCACACTTCTACCGTCAGGCAGGCGATACCGCAGTATCAAGTGCCACACGAGCAGACTCAGAGACAGCTTCCACAGTCAGGCCATCAGGCTGCTGAACAAGTGCTAGTGCTAAGTGTTACTGCTAGTGCTAGTGCTACTGCTAGTGCTACTGCTTGCTAGTGCTAGTGCTACTGCTAGTGCTAGTGTTACTGCTGGTGCTAGTGCTAGTGTTACTGCTAGTGCTAGTGTTACTGCTAGTGCTAGTGCTAGTGTTACTGCTGGTGCTGGTGCTAGTGTTACTGCTAGTGCTAGTGTTACTGCTAGTGCTAGTGCTAGTGTTACTGCTACTAGTGCTAGTGTTACTGCTGGTGCTAGTGCTAGTGTTACTGCTAGTGCTAGTGTTACTGCTAGGTGCTAGTGTTACTGCTGGTGCTAGTGTTACTGCTAGTGCTAGTGTTACTGCTAGTGCTCGTGTTACTGCTAGTGCTCGTGTTACTGCTCGTGCTAGTGTTACTGCTAGTGCTAGTGCTAGTGTTACTGCTGGTGCTAGTGCTCGTGTTACTGCTAGTGCTAGTGTTACTGCTAGTGCTAGTCCTGGTGCTAATTGCTGGTGCTAGTGTTGTTCTAGTTTGACTGTGTCTGTATTCTGTGACATTCTGTGAATGTCAATGTATATTTTATTACATTGATTTATATTTGTATTGCTCCCCTTAATATTTTTTGTATACTTTATTTTATCCATCCATCCATCCATTCGCGTCCGCTTATCCGGGTTCGGGTCGCGGTGGCAGCCGGCTAAGCAGGGCCCCCCAGGCTTCCTTCTCCCCAGCCACACTCTCTAGTTCCTCCTGGGGGATCCCGAGGCGTTCCCAGGCCAGACGAGATATATAATCTCTCCAGCGGGTTCTGGGTCTGCCCCGGGGTCTCCTCCCAGTTGGACGTGCCCGGAAAACCTCCAAAGGGAGGCGCCCGGGGGGCATCCTAATCAGATGCCCGAACCACCTCAGCTGACTCCTTTCGATGCGGAGGAGCAGCGGCTCTACTCCGAGCTCCCTCCGGATGTCTGAGCTCCTCACCCTATCTCTAAGGCTGAGCCCAGCCACCCTGCGGAGGAAACTCATTTCGGCCGCTTGTATCCACGATCTCATTCTGTCACTACCCAAAGCTCGTGACCATAGGTGAGGGTTGGAACGTAGATGGAGGTGATCGGCTGGCTGGAGGCGATCCATGCGGGAATAGACGATAATGCTCCGACAACACATGAGGAACATGAAGAATCTTAACCAACACAGACTGAAATAAACTCGAAATGATGACACATCTGCATACCCTTGCTTTGACCAAACACTAAGATACGT
>PIJE02000195.1:356944-461944 GCA_002895965.2 Coryphaenoides rupestris
AAAATTATATGTGCATTAAAAATTTAAACACTGGAAACTTTGGCATGTGAGTGAAATTGGCTCCATTGACTTGGTAATGTAGAACATAAGCTGCTGCCAGGCCCGGCCTCACAGACTGCCTGTATTATCAGCAGGAAACACTAACTCTATCCTTGTTACAGCAGAGCAGTTAGTGGAAACAAGGTACAGAGGGGGTCCCACGTGGTCCGCAAGCTACCTACCAGTCACCCGGGAGCAAGATATAGCAGTGGTCCTCATTGACCTGTGACTGAAATGACTAAGTCCCATTGGTGCCCCAAGTGTCTGCTCCACGAACTTGGTGGTCAATAGAGCTGGACACAGTGTCTGAAAAATATGCACCATGGCCATGATTATGTCATATTATGAAGAAATGAGGCCATTTTGGAAGACATTTGAGTTTGCTTATAACCATGTGAAACCATGTAAAATGGCGCCATACATGATGGCTGCCGTGTTGTGAGCTCTCGTACGCCGAAGCAGTTTTTTTATTATTTATTCTTTTAATTGCGAGTATCCTTGCACAGGAAGTTAGCAGTAAGTTCACTTATGACAGTTGTACACTTCTGGAGATTAGAATGACAGTTGCTCGCCGCCTACCAGAGTTTTTCAAGTCTTTCGACTCGGACGTCCCGCCCGGAGTCGTGGCTGGACTATCTCCATCTTAGGCACGATCACACGCAAGCGTCACAGACAGAGAGGGAAGCGAGCCGGCGTGCTAGTCAGGCTGAGACGTCGTCTCTCCCCTCTCTCCAGACGACCTCCACTACCCACCATTCTACTGGATAATGTACAGTCTCTGGACAATAAGTTATGCGAGCTACAGGCTCGTATACAATTCCACGGGAAACTAAGGACAACTGCATCATCTGCCTTACGGAGACATGGATGTCGGAGAGGGTTGCCGACTCAGCCATCGAGCCGACAGGATTTTCCGTCCACCGCGCGGACAGAACAAAGACTCTCTCTGGTAAAGATCGTGGAGCGTATGTCTCATGATAAACAGATCTTGGTGCAACCAAAGTCATGTGCATACCCTCAAGTCTTTCTGTTCCCCGGACCAGGAGTACCTTATGCTTATGTGCCAACCATTCTGGCTACCGCGGGAGTTTACAGCAGTAACCGTGACTGCTGTGTACATTCCCCCTCAAGCCAACACGGACATAGCGTTGAAGGAACTTTATGGGGCTATCAGCGAACAGGAGTCGGCACACCCTGAGGCTGCTTTCATTGTGGCGGGGGACTTCAAGAAAGAAAGAAAGGCGAACTTGAAGAAAGTTCTCCCAAAGTTCTACCAACACATCACAAGCAACACACGGGGCGAGCGGATCCTCGACCACTGCTACACCCCCTTCCGGGACGGCTACAAGGCCCTCCTCCGCCCACCGTTCAGCAAATCGGATCACCGCTCGATCCAACTACTCCCCGCCTACAGGCAGAGACTGAAGCAGCAACCAATCGCTGTGAAGGAGGTACAATGCTTGTCGGACCAATCGGAGTCTATGCTGCAGGATTGTTTTGATGACGCGGACTGGGATATGTTCCGGGTCGCGTTGGACAATAACATCAGCGAGTACGCGTCCTCAGTCACCGGGTTCATCAAGAAATGCATAGATAATGTTGTTCCTACTAAGTCGGTTCGGATTTATCCCAACCAGAAACCATGGATTAATGGCGATGTTCGCACTGCACTCCGCACGCGTAACGCCGCCTTTGACTCCAGGAATATGGTGGAATATACGAGAGCCCGCTACGACCTCCGCAAGACCATCGGCTCTGCCAAGCGGGAGTATAAGAACAGGGTGGAGGACAAATTCAAGAGCCATGACGTGAGGGGTGTGTGGAAGGGGCTACAGACAATGACGGACTTCAGAGGGAGAACCAGCGGTGTAGAGAACTCCTCTACCTCCCTCCCAGGCGAGCTAAACACCTTCAATTTGCGTACCATCAAAACAGATCCACCAACGACGCGATTGCCATGGCACTTCACACTGCCCTCTCTCACCTGGAGGGGAAGAACTGTTGTGTGAGAATGCTGTTTGTGGACTTCAGCTCAGCATTCAACATGATAGTTCCTGCCAAGCTCGACACCAAGCTCAGGAGTCTAGGCCTGCACCCGACCATGTGCAGCTGGATACTGGACTTCCTGTCGGGCCGCCGCCAGGTGCTGAGGATGGGCAGCACCACCTCAGAGCCACTGACCCTCAACACGAGAGCCCCTCAGGGATGTGTGTTGAGCCCTCTCCTCTACTTCCTGTACACCCACGACTGCATAGCTATGCACAGCTCCAACGTCATCATCAAGTTTGCTGACGACACGACAGTGTTGGGTCTGATCGCCGACGACGACGAGACAGCCTACAGGGAGGAGGTTGGATCACTGGCACAGTGGTGCCAGGAGAACATCCTCGCCCTCAACGTCAAGGAGACCAAGGAGCTGATCGTGGACTACAGGAAGCGGAGAGGAGAGCACGCCCCCATCTCCATCGATGGTGCTGCAGTAGAGAGGGTCAGCGGCTTCAAGTTCGTCGGCGTGCACATCTCCGAGGACCTCACATGGACCACGCACACCACACACGTGGTGAAAAAGGCCCAACAACGCCTGTATTTCCTCAGGCGACTGAGGAAATTCAACATGTGCCCCCGCATCCTCAGAATATTCTACTCCTGTACCATTGAGTGTTCTCACTGGATGCATCACTGTCTGGTACGGGAACTGCACCGCACTGGAGCGTAGAACACTACAGAGGGTGGTGCGGACGGCCCAGTACATCGTAGGAGGTGAGCTTCCTTCCCTCCTGGATATTTACACCAGGCGGTGCGTGGCCAAGGCCAAACGGATTATTAAAGACAATAACCACCCCAGCCACAAACTGTTCACACTTCTACCGTCAGGCAGGTGATACCGCAGAATCAAGTGCCACACGAGCAGACTCAGACAGCTTCCATAGTCAGGCCATCAGGCTGCTGAACAAGTGCTAGTGCTAAGTGTTACTGCTAGTGCTAGTGCTACTGCTAGTGCTACTGCTTAGTGCTAGTCCTGGTGCTAAGTGCAAGTGCTGGTTGTAGTGCTAAATGTTGGTGCCGGTGCTAGTGCTAGTGTTACTGCTGGTGCTAGTGCTAGTGTTACTGCTGGTGTTAGTGCTAGTGCTCGTGTTACTGCTAGTGCTCGTGTTACTGCTAGTGCTCGTGTTACTGCTAGTGCTCGTGTTACTGCTCGTGCTAGTGTTACTGCTAGTGCTAGTGCTAGTGTTACTGCTGGTGCTAGTGCTCGTGTTACTGCTAGTGCTAGTGTTACTGCTAGTGCTAGTCCTGGTGCTAATTGCTGGTGCTAGTGTTGTTCTAGTTTGACTGTGTCTGTATTCTGTGACATTCTGTGAATGTCAATGTATATTTTATTACATTGATTTATATTTGTATTGCTCCCCTTAATATTTTTTGTATACTTTATTTTATCTTATACAGTTTTCTTTTGTTTAGATTTCTTTGTAACTTGTTAATATAGTTTTCTATTCTATTTCTATTGTATTCTTTTATAACTGCTGTCGGCTGTCGTGCAAAGATTTTCACTCAACTGTGAAGTGACAATAAAAATACTTGAACTTGAAACGTGACTCAATTGAGTGGTAGTTGGTTATTATTTATTGAGAAAAAGGTATATAATGTAGGGCTTGCACAGAAAAGTGTTGAAATACCCTTGAACCAACTGGCAGGTTCCTACAGGCTCCACTGAGTTTCTCATTGGCCTACAGAAGCTGCACTCCGTCCCACAGGCTTGCCGAGGCCCTGGGACGACACTCACCGCTGTTTTGTTTAATTGGATAACGGGGAGTTCAGGAATCCGGAGGCAGCCCTTTGATTGGCTGTGAACTTTGAAAAGCCAATCTCCAGAAATGTTATATTAATATGAAAATTAAGTTCTCCCTCTTCGTGATGATGGATAGACAGAGAGAAGATGGCATGATAGATAGATAGATAGATAGATAGATAGATGCATAGTAGAGTGATTGAGAGGTGGATAGCTATAGCCTACATGGAGTGGAGTGAGATATAAATAGAGAGATGGATAGATAGATTGTTTTAACACATCAGTCTTGCCTGTGCCGATCTTGCCCCAAGGTCAAGCAGTCTCTCTCGCTCGCGCTCTCTATCTCGCTCTCGCTCTCCTGCTCTCTTTTTCTTTCAATTTATTCCAACAGACAGTGGAGCACAGTCGCTGCAATATGGAAGTTATTACTGCAAGTCCAGGGGAGCGGGGAGCAGGGAGGGGGGGGGGGTGGGGCATTGTTTAGAAAGAGTTAACGATGAACCACTTGGAAGTAGCTCTACAGTTACTAACACAGAGCACAGCACCATCTTCCAACAACAACCACAACAACACCAACGATGACAACGACAACAGCATCGGGTGTGTGTGTGCCAACCCGGGCCAACCTGTTAGTGGTGTGGGTGGTAATGGTGCTGTGGTGGTCGAGGTGGTAGTGGTGGTGGTGCTGGTGGAGGAGACGTACACAGTTAGGCTGTCTGTCTGCGTCCTACCGCGGGACAGCGGGCCACCGTGGATGCGGGTAGTGTAGTTGTTTGAAGGTGGCTTTGTGGAGCAGTGGCAGAAACAGAAAGGCAAAAAGGATCTTGAAAGGCAGCTGGTTGGAGTCCAGCAGGAGAAGGTCATGGCGAGACTGGAGTCGGAGGGGAGGGGGCCGGGGGGGGGGTTATAGTGATTAGTGTGAGAAATGTAAGCCTTGATTAAGGAATATGTATATGCTAAGTCTACAGCATATTTCTAGTTTACGATTTTTAATCCTCTTGTGTGGCTCAGTGTCTACTCTCTCTCTCTAAAAGTAATATTCCAAAATATGATGTGATTTTCTCGCTCTCTCTCTCTCTCTCTCTCTCTATTAAACCCTCCCACAGACTGACTGGGTCGAGCCCAGCGATCAGAGGTGTTTTCACAATTCTCTATCTTGGAGGAGCAGGAGGAGTTGTCTTGAAACTTTATTTGTTGGCGTGTAATGTGTTTACGAGATCGATCTTCTTCGTGTGTGTGTGTGTGCGTGTGCGTGTGTGTGTGTGAGTGAGAGCGCAGAGGGTGAACCTGGGGAATAGACACAGTGGATGGAGGTGTCTCTCTTAATCCCCCTGTAGTCCTTATTTCCCATGGCCACTGCATTGTGATGCAGTCATTCAACTGTGTGTGTGTGTGTGTGTGTGTGCGGACACCCCATTAATCAAGTGCTATGCCTCAATGCAGCATCCGGCCAGTAAAGCTATTTACTCACCACCCCCCCCCCCCCCCCCCCACACACACACGCACACACCATATCTCCCTCTTTCCCCTCTCTCCCCCTCTCTCTCTGTCTCTCTCCATCACTATCTCTCTTTCCCCCTTTCCCTCTATCTCTCCCATTGACCATTCCTCTGTTTTCTGTCTTTTTTACTCATACTTTTTGGATCTCTGTTTGCTTGCTAAGCCCCATTAACAATTAATTACCAATCAGCTAGTCAAGTCACCCCAGCACCGCTGGGTTGCTCAATGATTCATTAGCCAGGGCACGGCACACAGACACACACACACACACACACGATACTCGCATACAACCGCACACAAGGTCACACACACGCATGTACACACACATACACACACACACACTCCAAAGTAGGTTTTAGAGGTTAGCAGGTGTAGCTCTAAAAGTTCCTGACATGAGGGGAATAGCTTAGCTCCGGTCTGCACTGGGCTCCCAGCTAACTAGCATCATAGAGACCAGCGTTTTTCTGTGTTACACCGCTGGTGGAGCATGAGGGTACTGCAGGTGGTACATCGTGTTTTACTATTGAAATACACATTTCCAATAAAAGTAATATAGAAATATATAGATAAAAAATATTATAGATTATTGAAAATAATTATATTATGAATATTGTTCAGTAAATATAGTATTTCCATTGATGTTTTGTGTTAATTTGTGCTGACTTTTTGCACGATTTGTCGTGTATTTATCACGATATGAACATACATTTTGCAAAGCATATGTGGCAATGGTACTTTTATTTTTGGAATTTAAATTATATGGATCACGTTCCCAACTTTTACAGATAGTGCGACAGATTTGTCGACTGAACAAGGAAATAGCCGCCAATATCACACATTCCAAAAGAAGTTGGGAGGTGTAGTCCATACATATGTTTCACCCACATTTACCACGTTGGCCACCAAAGATTTGCGGCCCAAAACCTTTTGTATCTGGCAACTGCTTGCAAAAAAACGACAAGATAACGAACGTTCGCATTGCTGCGACAGGCAACATGGTGGAGCTGTGTTTGGCGGTAGAGAGCGGACGCTAACGTTATGCCAGCAGTTGGAAGCTAGCAATGCACCAGCTCATCCAAAAACTAAACACTCCACAAAACTCCCGGAGAGACTAAACGAACGAAAACCCTGCTTCCTGGCAACTGCTGGTGAGAAACAAAATATCAACGCTATGATTTTCTTCCCTTGTTACTGTTATGATTCCTCCTTTTAAAATAAGTTGTCACATCCAACACAGTTTTCAGGTTTTAAGCAGGGATGTCAGGAAGTGAAGTAAAGCTCATAACATATTGATACACCTGAACATTAGCAGAAAATGCATTATTCCCATTAGTTAGTCTACATTAGAGTTCTTTTTCAAGCATCCTATAATAACAACACATTGTTCTTCAAGTTTCGGATTCATTTACCCTTTATTTGTATTTAGTTGTCGGTACATTAATCAGTATATTGATTAATGTAGACCTGCTACTGGTGCAATTGATAACATTTATGGAGGCAAATAATTTTTTTAAATAAGACTATTATAATAAATTACTTTCAGAAAGGTGACAAAATTATCACTTTTCCCGAAGAAATATTATGATCGTGAATCAATATCAAACAATAGTCGACAACGTTATAGCATATAAGATAAGATAAAACTTTATTAATCCCGAAGGAAATTATTGTGCCAGAGGTTGCATAGCAATAGAATAATAAACAATAAACAATAGAATAATAAAAATAAAATAACACATTTACAAATTTACAGTGAATCTCAGCCTAAGAAAAATATATAAATATAGGTAAGATATTTGGCACGTCCAACTGGGAGGAGACCCCGGGGCAGACCCAGAACCCGCTGGAGGGATTATATATCTCGTCTGGCCTGGGAATGCCTCGGGACCCCCCAGGAGGAACTAGAGAGTGTGGCTGGGGAGAAGGAAGCCTGGGGGGCCCTGCTTAGCCGGCTGCCACCGCGACCCGACCCCGGATAAGCAGACGAAAATGGATGGCTGGATGGATGGTAAGATATTCAGTCAGCAAAACAAGTATAGCATGTTCGCCTCAATATTGTGCTCCCAATAGTATAAAGGGGGCGCTAGCACTCTTTGCTCAGCCAATGCATGTGTATTTATCTGTTTTTAACCATTTGCATACGAGGCGGTCTTGGCAACAATTTAGTGGTACACCTCAAGTCAGAGGCTCAGAACCACTGATGTAGACCATACCTGTGTGTGCTACACTGACCTTGTTAGCCCCTTGTCTAGGCTAAGCGCTAAAAATACCACCGCTGCAGATCGCATTCCCATTTGCAAACCGCAAAATGTATCAGGCCTAGTTTCATTTCAGTGGTGTGAACCTTGCTAACTAAGCCAACAGGCTGCAGACAGAAATAGTAGCGAGCTGCAATGGTGATAGGTGGATTGATATGCCTGCTTGTGAACCACCTGATCTAGCAAGAGACACATCTAATAGCAGAACACAGAAATAGTATTTTAATTTGCATAGTTGGCTATTAGATAATGGTAGATTATTAAGTAAAATATATACTGTATGTATAATCTATCAATTTCAGATAATGGACCTTTCCACCCTGTCAGTCACGCGGAGAATAATAACCAATAAGATTGCCTGATTTCTTAAGACCACACCCCTTGCAATAGAGCTGCCATGATGTCCCACAAACAAAGCTTGTCCCGCGTTGTTGTGTTCATAGATTAGACTACAGCTACATTTAGTTAGAACAACATGGTTCTTAGATGCGCTTGGGGAACGTGCAATAATGACCACAGATATCCAGAGAGATTCCAGGGAGCGTGTTTCATCAAGATTTGGAGTATCCATGCAGTCTGCAGGACTTGTTTTTAATACATGGATAGAGCTTATGTATTTTACATTTGGACAACTACATATGGCCTCATAGAGACATTATTATTAAAAACATGCCTGAAAACTTAATAATTTCCTTCTACTTTAGTCATTATTGATGGTACTGAATGTAAGACCCAGGTGCCATCTGCACTGGCTTTACAGAGTCAGCTTTATAGTGACTATAAGTCAAGCACAACCCTCAAAGCATTGATTGGATGTGATCCAAGTGGGTCTGTCATTTTTGTGTCCGAGTTATTTACAGGTGCTGTATCTGATAAGGCAATTACTGAACGCAGTGGTTTTTATGATGTACTTAAAACACTGAAAGTTCACAAGTGCAACAATCAAATGGTTGATAGCGACTCCACACATCAATTTACAGCAGCGCAGACACAAAAAGCTACAAAGCTCATTAGTAAAATTCAAAGGTTTATTTGTCACCTATTTCAGTGTACAGGTACCCTGGAAATCCAGAGTTCTCGCGAGAGCACAATTAGAATTTGCTCAGCGAGTACTCTGGTAACGAGTAACATGCTCATTAGCTATGCCCGTTGTTTCGAACATCAACCAATCACATCGGTGTATCTGATATAGGCGGGCCAGAGGCGGGCTAAACAGATGACGTCAGCGCTGCGACGGAATCAGTCCGGAATCAGTCAGTAAACATTGCAAGATGACTATCGAAAATGTTGACTGAGTATCTGTACAAACTAGGGATGCACCGATGCCACTTTTTTTAACTTAATAAAACCATTACAGTTCTAATGACTTTGAAAACATGTTATTTTTTGTCTGGGGGGGGGGTGCTCCGTTAATTCGCGGTTCTGATGGGGGGGCGTGCTCTGTTAATTCGCGGTTCTGATGGGGGGGGGGGGTGCTCTGTTAATTCGCGGTTCTGATGGGGGGGGGTGCTCCGTTAATTTGCGGTTCTGATGGGGGGGGGGGGGTGCTCCGTTAATTCGCGTTTCTGATGGGGGGGGGTGCTCTGTTAATTTGCGGTTCTGATGGGGGGGGGGGGGTGCTCCGTTAATTTGCCGGTTCTGATGGGGGGGGTGCTCTGTTAATTCGCGGTTCTGATGGGGGGAGGGGTGCTCCGTTAATTCACGGTTCTGATGGGGGAGGGGTGCTCCGTTAATTCGCGGTTCTGATGGGGGGGGGGGTGCTCCGTTAATTCGCGGTTCTGATGGGGGGGGGTGCTCATGCCCATGCTCGGTACCATGCGCAGTTGCTATTAAACATCCATAAACGACAACTCGGTTGCATCTCTTTATTTCAATATTCCTTGGCTAAGAATATTACAAACGTTGCGTTGCCAAAGTGGTATCTCCGTGGTATTTCCATTAGGCTACATTTACGTCTCTCTGTCAAACTATTCTCCAAAACAAACTCGTTTCCGTCCTCTGGATACGTCACCCCGTGTATTCTTCTGATTGGTCGTAGTGTTATCCAATTGCGTGCAGTGATATTTTCAAACGCATGCTTGGTGCCGCCCCTCGAGTTGGGCCATTTTCATTGCTCATTACCAGACCTACAGCTTTCTAGATGTAGGTCTGGATTGCCAGGCTAGTGTACAGGTACATTGAGCAGTGAAATGTTTTTTTCACTAGGACCAGATTGCTACCGCGCCATCCTGTGATTAGCATAGCTAGGTGATTAGCCCATTGTAGCTAGTAGTTAGCAGATCTTAGGCTTATTTTCATTGTAAACACATCACTAACGTACTCACCCTGTTTTACATGTGCAGTAGGACTCCACGATTTTGTCTTGACGAATTTCAATGCGGAGTTTGTGAGGTGTTTGTGTCTTCCGCATAGATCGCCAACACTTAGCATCTGCCATCTGCTCCGTCCGAAATCCGAATGGCCTGGAAATATCCTTGTGTAAAATAGTTCAGTCCTTTCTGTAGAACTCTCTTAGATGAAGTAGCGGCATTTGGCAAATAACATACAGCGATATTGTCAGGGATCCTTGAGAGAGAATCATCAGCAGGGGGGTGTTGTTCAGTGGACATTTCGGTAACATGCTGCAGAGCTGTGGGAAAGCTTGGGGGACATAGCAACAGTAACTAGGGGGGGGCGGGACTTGTTGCTTGAATAGGGAAAGGTCCATTATAGAATGAACACTCTACTCTTGGCTGCTCGTCAGAGAAAGCAAACTGTTTGGCTCCGGTGAACAATATTTATGACATTCTACAGACGATGAATGAATTTATTCAAAAAAGAAATAATCAACTTGATCAACAGCACAGTGTGTTGTTTCGTGTCGGCCTCGGTGCAGTGGGGGTTACTCTGGGGCTGCAACAATAGACCAACTAGACTGCCTGCATGCATGCTAATTCCATCGTGGATACATGCAATTTTCTAGCAGGGTATTATTAGCTATGATCTCAAGTGTCAATTGGCCTTTTGTGCTTTGTAAAGTAATTATTGTAGGCGAGTGCTGTGACTAATTATCAATAATTAATTAACAGAAGGAAAACATGTTTTGTATTATTCCAGTCATTTGGTTTATAAATAAACATTTTAAATATACAACCGTTTCTGTAAGTGTATAGAATTATTCATTGTCTCCAAAAAAATCTATATAAATCTATAAATTAATCTTTTTTGTGGAGTGTGTAGTTGGTGGCTGCTTTAAGCAGCCACACCTGGCCGAGTCTGGGGCTGAGTGAGGCTGCATGCATTGGCTAATCAATGCACACAGCTAGCATGCTAGTGGTCTCCCTGAGTGTGTGTGGTGATGGCTGGTTTAACCTGTGTGCATTGTTTCGTCAATGCACCCCAGGTGTGCAGCCTCACCAAACCCCAGCCTCTAACAGGGGCCAGGTGAGGCTGCTTAAACCAGCCACTGACCACACACACACCCCACGGGTTTCATTAATAATAATAAACACTGTAATAAAAACCCATATATTACATTGCCGGCGCTGTAGCTGACTCCAGTACAGCTGCTCAGCAGCATCAAGCCACGACTTTCTCCTCAGTTGTTGGGAGAAACACAACTTTTCTGGGACATTGCATTCCATATCCTGTCCACATATAGGATCTGCTGCTGTGCGTAGCTCAAGGCCTAGCCTAGCGTAACGGCGCAGCTTCGTTTACAGCGGAGCCGATTAGTATATCTCGCAGCGGCGTGACAGCTCGCCGTCACGCCTCTTGTCGCTGTCCTGTCGGTCGGCCAGATTCCGAGATTCTTGTCTCAGTAATTGGTGTTCAAGTGGGGCACGGGGGGCAAGCCTGTGTTTGTGTATGTAGTGGCTGATGTTTTTTTTCTTCTTCTTCTTCTTCTCCTCCTCCTCTGCAGTTTGTATTAGGGGTCGACCGATATGGTTTTTTCTGGGCCGATACCGATACCGATTATTAGTAATTAGGGGGCGATAAGCGGCCGATAATCGGATCTGATATTCAGAATTTTTCCTATTATTGGATTCGTTATATTGTATTATCTGATTGCCGATTGCCGCTCCTTGCGGCAAAATGCGCTGATGCAGTCGCCTCGCTCTGGCTCAATGTCCCGCCGGCAGAAAAAAAAGCCAATCGGTCTGCAGTGTTGGCTGCGCCGCCAATCGTAGTGAATGGGCGTGTCGAGACAAACACTGCAGACTGATTGGCGACCTCTTTCCCATGTGTCTCCCACAAATACGGAGTACAGATAGGCTATTTTGTAGCTATTTTGCCTGCGGGACATTGAGCCAGAGAGAGGCGACAGCATCAGGAGTGGCCTGCAAGGAGCGGCTCTTCATTTAATCGGCAATCAGATCAAACAAAATAACGATTCCAATAATCGCAAAAATGATGAATATCGGATCCGATATTCATCATTTGCCGACAATCCGTCGACCCCTAGTTTGTATTGGCAGTGAGAAAGGAGCTGTAAAGCCCCACTAATGATGTGGTGGAGGGGGGGCTGAGCGGTGTGCGGGCCGCTCAGAAGGTAGAGCGTGTGAAGGATGGTGGCAGTGAGATGACACAATAAAAGCGCTTGTGTCTCCTCAATGAATGGCCTGGCCTTTTGATGTTCCTATGGCAGCTGCGAGCTCAGGCATGTGTGTGTGTGTGTGTGTGTCAGGCATGTGTGTGGCGCATTTTAAGCCCAACAAGGGAGTCTTTTCATAGCCGTGGTCTGCAGTCAGTCAAACGTTACGACCCTCCCCTCCCTCCCCCCGTGTCTCTCAAGTTCTCTCCCTTTTTTGTTTTGTACTCTATCTCCTTCTCTATCTGCCCACTCTGACTGGCGATGCCTCCCTCCCTCCCTCCCTCCTCTGTCCCTGTTGTCATGGTGACAGCCAGCGCGCGTCGTTAAGGAGGGAGTCAAGTTCGGTTCCTGCGGCACCTTCTCGTGAGTTATGAGCCCCCGAGGAGGCGGGGCCGAGGTGGCGGTGCCGTGGAGGTGGGGGCCGTGGAGGCGGGGCCGAGGTGGCAGCGGCCGAGGAGGCAGGGCTGAGGTGGCAGGGCCGAGGTGGCGGTGCCGAGGACGGGGGGCCGAGGAGGCGGGGCCGAGATGGCGGGGCCGAGGAGGTGGGGCCGAGGCAGGCGGGCGGGCAGGTGCAGGTTGAAATACGGCCCTTGCCCTTCTTCATGGGAACGTCTGGCAGTAGCTACACTGCTCTGGTAGCACTTTGTATCTCAGCAGAGAACATTACTGGTAGCCAAGTCAATATATGAAAAAAATGGGCTGAATGTAAAATAATTGCAACAAAAGGTTTTTTGGTGGTTTTTGGTTTATTGGGTCATCCTGATCAACAGAAGAAAAGTCTATAGAAGTCTGACACCCGGAAAGTTGTCATTTCCAAGATGGCCGCCAAGCCTCTAAAATGGCTGTCATTTACTATTTGTCCTAGAGTGATTATTTTGGTGTCTATCCCTAGGTTTTAGTGATCAAGGAAACCTGTGAGACTATTTGAAGTAACACTGAGTAATAAGGTAATTAGTAAATCCAAGATGGCGTCCAACATGGCTGCCAGACATTTGAAATGCCTATAAGTCGTTTACTATTTACCCTAGAGTGGTGATTTTGATATCAATCCGTAGGTTTTAGGGCTCAGGCTGAAGAACTGTATGCATCATTGTTGTCGGGTGAAGCTGTCATTGAGGATGTTGGAAAATCAGAAACTCTTTCCAGGATTGAGGAAGCAATCTCTGCTGAAAAGTCCCGTCTGTCGCTTGTTTCAAAGACAAGCCAACTGTGGCTATGTTATCAGAACATGCTGGGCGTCGCTTGCAATTTGATCAGACCTGATCGCACTGGGTCTTGGTATATGCATATCTGTGCTGTGCATGACGCATTACCAATATTTGCTGCCGCTGGACATTCAAATGACCTGAAGTCAGCATACATATACCTACAGAATATGAATCAACTTGGCAACAAACACCCATCAATTCTGGTGAAGTTCGAACAAGGACACCATGTCATTCGTCGACGCGATCAGTTTTGGGCTGGTCTTGGATCGGACTTGGTCATCGAACAAACACTCATGAGATCCCTCAAAAGTGTAGGAGGTCTCACAAGGGGCAGTGGAATGACAGAAGAGCAACGATGACAATGTCATCCCCAATATCCTCCGAGTACAATAGTGCCATGCAAGAACTAACCAATCTCTCATACACTACTAGCGAACAGCATAAGGAGGCCACGGAATCAAGAGTCAACAGGGACTTGTCTGATCTTGAAAAGTTACATTCTAAGCTGGTGAGCTGCTCTCATTCTCTCCCGAGCCATCCCTCAGAAACATCATCACCGGTGTTGTGGCTAAGGATGATGTTAATGTACAGCTGTCAGAACACGTGGGAAATAAGATCATTGACAAAATGGTAGTCGCCTACTCATATAAACGAAAGGACAAAGCAAAGACTCTAGGGGATGCATCGGCTGTCAAAGTTGGGAGTGAGAGGACCATTGACCCCGCATTACTGTTTCAGCAATTTCTTGTTGTGTCACAAAATGGAGACCTATCACTGAAAGATGTTCTCAGCTATGAGCTAAGTACATTACCTCCTGCTCTGTTTGAAGCAAAACACATCTTTCGCAAAGCAGACAAACCGCAGCTTGCGGATGCTATAGCTGATCATGTGAATTCATCTGACTCCATCAAGAGCACAATTCCCATCACTGATCAGTACATCCTAGATGGAGGCTCTCTGATCCATCGTGTGCCTTGGAAAAGCGGAGACACGTATGGGACAATTGCGCAATCATACAGAGATTTCACGGTTCAACATTATGGGAAGGCCACCGTTGTTTTTGATGGTTACGATGGAGCACCAACCACAAAGGACAATACTCATCTGAGGAGAGGCGACAATGTGCACCCAGTCATCAAGGTCACATCCGATTACGAGTTCACTGGAAAGAAAGATGAGTTTCTTTCTCGGGGTGAGAAAAAACAATCATTGATGTTGGATGCCATCTTGGATTTACTAATATACTCGATTACTCAATGTTAATTTCAGTAGTCTTACTGGGTTCCTTGATGCCTAATACCGAGGGATAGACACCAAAATCACCACTCTAGGATAAATAGTAAATTGACTATGGCCATTTAAACGTTCCCGGCGGCCATGTTGGACGGATCTTGACTTACTAATTTACCTGATGGTATTCAATGTTACTATTAACTAGTTACTGGGGTTTCTCGATGTCTAAAACCTAGGGATAAAAGGTCCAAAATCATCACTCTAGTGTAAAATAGATAAACGACTTATAAAGCCATTAAATAGGTCCGGTGGCCATGTGGACGGCATCTTGGATTATGAGCTGAGAACAAAACAGAGCGTATATCTCCAACGGGTTAACACAGCTGGGCTCCGGGAAGAACACAACCCAAAAGCCGTGGTTTTTTTGCGTTACGTTTACGTTTGTTTTATGAACGCTATAGCAGAGTCTTCTATAAGGGACGTGCCGGAGCACAGCAGCGTCAGCACTATTATCTGGACCCCCGACGCCCTGCAACTGAGACTGGAGGATCTATCTCTCTCTCTCTCTCTCTCTCTCTCTCTCTCCTCTCTCTCTCTCTCTCTCTCTCCTCTCTCTCTCTCTTCTCTCCTCTCTCTCTCTCTCTCTCTCTCTCTCTCTCTCTCTCTCTCTCTCTCTCTCTCTCTCTCTCTCTCTCTTCTCTCTCTCTCTCTTCTCTCTCTCTCTCTTCTCTCTCTCTCTCTCTCTCTCTCTCTCCTTTATACATGTCCTCGTTCTCCCAGCCCAACTAGTATTTTTTTTTCTTCCCCTTCCCTACCCCATCCCCCCCCCCCCCCCCTCCTCCTCTTGGCTCTCTGTTGCTGCTCTGTTCTCCTCCCTCCCTCCTCTCCTCTCCTCCAGGACTGGGTTTTCCTCACACGTTTCTGCTTTCTAACCGCGTACGGACGCCTTGACTTCCGGTTCCGCTACTCTAAGGTAAGAGGCTGCCGGCTGTGCGTGCATGCATGCATGCGTGTGTCGACCTGTCGGGACCACACAAATGCTCCGGTGCCTCCACAGTGGTGGCTGACATGCGGCTCATGATGAAAACGTCTTTTATGGTCTTTTATTTGTTCTGTGTTGTTGTCGTCGTGGTGTCCCTCTCCTCTTTGGTGGCTCTGTCTTGGCTCTCCTCCTCCTGCTATAAATTAATGTTTATAGCATAGCACCTCCTCTCCTCCCTGTCTTCCTGGGCCTCTGCATTCATCTGCTACCTCTGGCTGCCTCTGCTGCTGCTGCTGGCGTCGCACACCAAGTCCTGCGCTGCTGCCCTGGGCTGTCTACACCTGCTAGCTAGCTAGCTGGCTAGCTAGCTGGCTGGCTGTGTCTCTCTCTGTCTGTCTGTCTGTGTCTCTCTCTCTCTGTCTCACTCTGTTGCCCTCTGCCACTGGCTCTCATTCTATCTTGCTCTATTTCTCTCTCTCTTTCGCTCTCTCCCTCGTTGGTTGATGCGTTTCCATCCAAACGTATTGCAAATAGGGCTGGGTTAAAAAAATCGATTTCCCGATTCAGAATCGATCTTCATTTGAATGAGCGATTATCGATTCATAAATCCCGAGATCGATCTTTTATGCCTTTTCCTCCTTCCTCCTCCTCCTTCAGTTGAATCTGAAAGCATGGCAGGGGCTGCTCCACTAAAGTCACTGCCGGGTCTAAAGTCAGATGTCTGGCTGCATTTCGGGTTTAAAAAACATGACGACAGAGAAGAGCTGGATAAAACTAAAGCCATATGCAAGCTGTGCAAAGTGGAGGTGAAGTATTGTGGAAATGCCACAAACCTCAGAAACCACTTACTGAGACATCACCCAGACGTGCAAAAATGCGAAAGCAAATCCAAAACAAGCCACGCTGGAGAACACGCTTGTTTGCAAGTTTCAATCCAGTTCTCCACGTGCCCAAAAAATAACCGAGGCTGTCGCAAGTTTTATATGCAAGGATATACGCCCGTACGGCGTTGTTGAAAATGCTGGCTTTCGAAGCCTCGTCAATGTACTAGAACCACGCTACGTTTTACATACACGCAAACAGCTGAGTGAAGTGATAATCCCAAACATGTACACGGAGGTGAAACATGGAATCGCAACTTCACTTCAGCCAGCAGATAGTCGCCATAACCTGTGACAGCTGGACATCCAGAGCAACGGATTCATACCTAACAATCACTTGTCACTATATCAACGATGACTGGAGTCTCATGTCTCATGTTCTACAGACCAGGGCAGTTGAAATCAGCCACACGGCGAGTAATCTAGCTGACCTGTTGTCCGAGGCGATACAAGATTGGGAGCTTACAAACAAAGACCCAGCCATCGTAACGGACAATGCTGCAAATATGGTCCGTGCTGTGCAATTGATGGAGCTGTTGTACATTGGCTGTTTTGCGCACACGCTCAATTTAGCCTCACAAGCAGCTCTCAAAATCCCAGCTGTGAGGCGCATCGCGTAATTTTTCTATTGCAGTACTACTGCAAACCACATGCTCAAAGAGAAACAAAGGATGCTGGAGCTGCCTGCACATAAGCTTGTGATTGATGTGGTGACCCGGTGGAACAGCGCTCTGGAGATGCTGGGACGCTTCCTGGAGCAGCCAGCCATCTCGGCAACTCTGCTGTCACCTGAAGTGCGCAGGAACGAAAGCGATCTCTGCACTCTGACAGAGGTTGATATAACGGTCGCAGAAGATGTGGTGAAAGCTCTTGGGCCAATGAAGACAGCCACACTGATAATGTCTGAAGAGAAGTCCCCAACTTTCTCCGTTAATGTGCCTCTGCACGCACAGCTACTGGAGGAGATGAGCAGTGACCCCCACGACTCCACAGTGATTAAGGACCTCAAGACTGCTGTATACAACAACTTGAATTCAAGGTATGCTTAGGCCTACTTAACGTGACTGTGTGTGTGTGTGTGTGTGTGTGTGTGTGTACACAGTACAGTGGGTTTCTAGCAAAGGCTAATTAATTTGTAACCTCTGTGCTTGGTTATTTTACATTATAAAATATTAACGAAAATACATGGTGTGTCTGTCTGCATGCATGTGTGTGTAACTGTATGCATGCATGTGTAATGTCATGATATAAAAGTGATGTAAGTATGTGAAATCTCTAAGATATGTGGCCCTGAAGGACAAGATGTACGTAGCATCAGCATTAGATCCTTGCTTCAAGGCCCTGCCCTTCTTGTCTGATGAGGCCCGTGACAACACATTCTCTAGACTGATGACTGAAGCTGCTGGTCTGGAGCAAGCAGAGGCATCTAATGTAAATTGTAGAAGTATAGAAATAACGTATTTTTCCTGTATACTACAGTATTTGAATATAAATTGATTTTCCAATTAAGTTTATTCCTGAATATTTTCGTCTTTCAACAGCAAGAATCTGATGGACATGGAGCTGAGGATGAGGAAACTGTGCCTGTGCAGCAGGAGGACAATGCTCTTGGTCCTGCTGTTGAAGTGGATGATGCCCCTTCTCCAACGAAGAGGTCAAAGGAATCTGCACTGATGTCTCTCCTTGGACCAGCCTACACCCCAAAAGCCACGGAACCACAGAAAACTCCGGCTGACAAGGCAAAGGAAGAAGTGAATAGATACAGGGAAGTAAAACCTGTTCCACTCTGAAAATCCACTGACCTGGTGGATGGTGCATGCAGGGGAGTATCCCCTTTTGGCTCGCCAAACAAAGCGGTATCTCTGTGTCCCTGGGACCAGTGTCCCTTCTGAGAGAGTTTTCTCAACCGCTGGCGATATCGTTACTGCACAGAGGAGCTGCCTCACTCTACAACATGTAGATCAGCTCCTTTTCTTACAGAAAAATCTTACCATCTCCAAGAAGTGAGAAAGCAGTCATGAAGGGGCTTTAGTTTCATGGACTTTACAGTTGAGTTTACAATGTGTCCAGAGTTGTATTTGTTCCCCAAGATACCTAATTCTGAATACCTGATTTATTGCACTATTTTCAGTTTTTTGTTCATTTCAATTTCTAATGCAAGACAGCCACTTTATTTACACTGTCTGCACTCATGAAAGCACTTTTCGTAGTGTGAGTTGCACGGTCAATGCCGGTCATGTTGAATAAAAAGTACATTCATGTTAATGCTTGGGGGTCAATTCTTAATGTAAACATTGATATTTTTAATAATGCAACAGGTTGGAGGGTTCCTTGTACCATTTACCACATTAGTTTCAAGCAAAATTGGTATTGTAAATAAAATATCCCGAATCGAATCGAATTTCGAATCGAATCGGGACCTTGTGAATCGGAATTGAATCGTTTTGGGAAATCAGTGGCGATACCCAGCCCTAATTAGGGGTCCTACGTAATAGGAACCCTATTGTAATTGGTGGTATTATTATTAGGGGTCCTACGTAGTAGGAACCCTAATAATAATAATAATGGTATTATTATTTTTATTTTCTCGTACTATTCTTTTCCTTGGTTTGGTCAAATAGCTCAAAAGGTCCTTGATCAAAAATGCTGTAAATGACCATGTCCAAACTACAGACCATGAGTAACGATGCCAGAAAGAATGACTATGATTCGTCCATAGGTGGCGCTACAGTAACCGATTCAAAACGGAAATTTCTAAATGCTGCCATTTCCACCCCGTTTGAAAATGTATGAAACCAGGTATCCTTGTGTATTTCCTCATGGGGAACAAATTTGCCTCAAGAACCCATAAAGTGCGCCATGATGGATTTTTCTGCAGGTGGAATATTTTGCGAAAGTTATAAAAATGTACTTAAAATCTAGCGTAGGTCTGAAATGGCTCATGTAGGATGCAGGTCCTCTCATAGGGTGTTAACAGCTAAGAGATATATTCCAAAATGGCGGGACAAAATGGCATATCAAAAGGAAAGAAAATATGCCAAATATTCACGTGTTTATAACTTGTTGCCACAAAAAGCTAGGGACTTGAAGCGGACTGGACATTAAGAGGACACCACCAAATTGTACCATGTCGGCTCAGGTGTTGATATCTCAAAAAACATGGAAACTACAGGCATTTGAAATTTCACCATTTTGGTGGTAAGCTAATGCTAATGCTAAAATAATGCTTTAAAAATCATCTCATTTGCATTTTCTTTTGCAGATTTTCTGAAAATGCGATTAAAATGTACCCTGGAAATCCAGAGTTCTCGCGAGAGCACGATTTGAATTTGCTCAGCGAGTCACTCTGGTGATCAGTAATATGCTCATTACCAATTCCTGTTGATCCAACGTAAACCAATCACATTGGTGTATTGGCCGCTACAATAAAAGAGTTAAACTTGGAAATGTTGACTGAGTATTAGGGCTGGGTATCGTTTTGAATTTTTCGATACCGGTATCGGTACCTGAGTTTCAATACCGGTGCCAAAACGATACTTTTTTCGATACCTATGTGTAAATAAAAGCACATTTCATAATGCAATTGCCGGAACATGTTTTTACTGTAATACAAGTCTTTTTACATTAGTTTTTCCAAATAGAAAGAGTCCAAGTGTCATTCATTTCAAGTATGAAATATTTATTGCTCCTTTTTCACTTAGACAATTTGTAAACTAGGCCGTGTTTCCCATACATTGATTTATTTGTGGCGGCCCACAACAGAATGAAAACTGAGCTTTAATGATCCCACCCCCCCCCCCCCCTCTAAATTCACCAGATTATGCCTTATAGTTTTTACTTGAAAATGTCTAACATTTTCACACACAGAGAAAGAAGCTCTCAAATTGCACCAGATTGATGCATTTTAAGTTTAAAATGTCCACATTTTGAACTTACTCTATCAGTGTTAATTTCGTTAACGAAATGTTTGACGAAAAATATGCGTTAACGACCTTTTTCCCATGACTAAGACGTGACGTTGACGTGACGAAAACGGATCTTTGAAAATAAAAACTGTGACTAAATCTATTTTTACTTTCGTTGACGAGACGAGACGAGACGAAAATGTTAGTGGTGGACTAACGGACATTCAAAATTGAATTAATTATTAAAGAGTTTGATTCCAAAACGCGATAAGCGCCATTAAAAAAAAAAAGAAAATCGTTTCCGCAAAACGCGACAACTGGCTAGTTTCTCTGCATTATATTATTATATTATTATATTATTATATTATTCCCTTTCTTTCCAAACTGTGATAAACGCCACGACAGATTTTCAGCAGACTCAGATATATCCGCTCGGCCAATCACAGCGCGCCATTCCCGTGACTTAACTAGCCTAGTGACAGCTGTCAAGTCCTGTCAGACAACACACACACAACGCACACACACGCACACACATATCGTAAGAGATTTTAAGCGAAATTATTCATTGAATGAAATAATGAATAACTTTGATGGAACAGAGGAGCCGGTGGTTGTTTCTACAGTGGGAAAAAAACATAAACCATCAAAAGATCATCATAGACGGGAGAATGTGAAGAAAATGCGACATTCTGGCGGTGGTCGCTAGACCTTATTAAGACGCAGAAGCGCCTGGTCCTGTTCAACTTTAGTTGAATGAGCGTAGAAACACTGGACGTTTTGATCAAGATCACCAGCAATGAGCTGATCAGCGTGACTACAGTCCGTCTTCTTGGTGTGTGTGTTGCCGGCGATTTCTTGCACTTGCGCGCACACACACACACACACACACACACACACACACACACACCAATAAGACAGACTCTAGTCACACTTATCAGCTCATTGCTGGTGATCTTGATCAAAACGTCCAGTCTTTCTACGCTCATTCAAGTAAAGTTGAACAGGACCAGGCGCTTCTGCGTCTTATAACAGTTAATAAGGTCCAGCGAGTGGGGGGGGGGGGCAGGCGCGCATTGTCGGGTTTTTATCAATCAGATGAATGCATCAAATCTTCGCGCAGTGTGACGATCTATGCAATACATCATTAGAAGGATACCCGGTCTGTTGTTCACAGCAGTTCCGGTCATCTTGTTTTTTAAATGTGACTAAAACTAGACTAAAATTTTATGAGTTTTCGTCGACGAAAACTAGACTAAAATGTTCTGAGTTTCCGTCGACGAAAACTAGACTAAAACTAAGAAGGATAAAAATGACTAAATGTGACTAAAACTAATATGCATTTTCGTCTAAAGACTAAGACTAAGACTAAATCTAAAATAGCTGCCAAAATTAACACTGTACTCTATCCATGTTGAGGAAACAGTCTGTTCCCCGTTATTGTTAACGTTACCGCTAGTAGTAACGTTAGTAGTCGGTGTTTGCAGTCAAACACAGTGCAGCTCTCTTGTCTCAGGTTAATGACGTGCGAGATTAAATGCTTCATTAAATAAGTGTTGCCACCCGCGCCAGCTATGGTCTTATCACAAATATTGCATTTTGCACGTCCCTACTATTTACAAAATGTAACCAGACCTTGGACCGTGGTTTGGACATTTTTCCACTCTCCGCAAATGCGGACATCCACATGGCTCGGTGTTTACATGTGTAGTGACGTAGAAAGGCAAGGACGCGATTAACGGAGCACCCCCCCCAGAGACGCTGACTCGGAGCCCGACGCGCGCCTCACGGGAGCGGTAATTGTGCATCCTTAGCGCAATATCTGTGATGTCCACCTATGTCCAAAATTAAAATACACCCTTGCATACCGCCACCTAAACCAGCAGTCACGTTAGATTTTAGAACAAATATAGTGATTGGATGAGAGACGAGAAAAAAAAAAATAAAGTACCGAAGTTCTGACCTCTGCCGGTGCTCGGTAGTACCGCAGTGATTCGGTCGGTACCAAAAAAGTACAGAATTTCGATACCCAGCCCTACTGAGTATCTGTACAAACCAACTATTCTCATATTCTGCTTGCAAAAACGTCAAAAGTCGTTTAGTGGCTCCATTTCCATTAGGCTACATTTACGTCTCTCTGTCAAACTATTCTCCAAAACAAACTCATTTCCGTCGCTCTGGATACGTCACCCTGTGTATTCTTCTGATTGGTCGTAGTGTTATCCAATTGCGTGCAGTGATATTTTCAAATGCATGCTTGGTGCCGCCCCTCGAGTTGGGCCATTTTCATTACTCATTACCAGACCCTACAGCTTTCTAGATGTGGGTCTGGATTTCCAGGCTAATTAAAATGTGCAATGCATTTGGACGGAAATGCGCATTCAGTCTCTTGGTGTCTCTCGCTCTCTATCTCGCTGTTTGTCTCTCTCCATCTTCATCTCTTTTTCCCCTGTGTTTGTGTGTGTGTGTGTGTCTTACTCTCTCCAGGCTCTGTCTATCTCTCTGTTTATGTCGGTCCTCTCCATTTTAACATTCCCTGTTTGAGACTTTTTTGGCCAAAATGATGTCATATCATTTGCAGAACGCCCCCCCCCCACATGTCTCCTGTCATCCTGCAGTTTGCTCTACTCTCCTGTCTGTCTTTCTCTCTCTCTATCTCTCTCACACACTGGTATTGTCTCTTTCCCTGTAGTCTCGCTGCTGTCAGAACATATTGCTCTACTTTGATGACAGCTCTCAGTGGCCAGCTGTGTACAAGAGGCCGGAGAAGGTGAGATATACACACACACACACACACACACACACACACACGTGTCTGTGTGATTGAGCTCTCTTTCTTCTGCATAATAATTAACATAATGTGATCGACTTTATGCAACAAGAAGGCAATTTGATCAATGGTTGAGAAAGCACAATTTGAAGGCCAAGGTCTTCCGTGCAAAAAACAGGAAGCACAATCACCAATCACTAACCCTTTTATAATTAACACAACATTGTCTTTGACACCAATTAATAAACGTGGAGGAATGACAACAATGCAACAATGCTGCGTGAGAGGCACTCTCTGCTGCCCACACAGGAGCTCCGCCAAAACATTGTATTTATTTATTTATTCATTTTACAAACGCAAGCTCTGGTGCTGGGTGACGAGGACAAACATCTACGTGTAAACATGACTCACAAGTGGGACAGATAGAGTAGATAGGATCGAGTCATTATCAGCATTGTTAAATTGCATATAGTAATTTAATCGGATATTATAGAGCTATAGTGCCATATAGTCAGAGTAGCATATAGCTGGAAGCATATAGCTACCGTAGAATATCGTTAGAGTGACATATAGCCAAAGTAGAAAATAGTTAGAGCATCAATTTAGCATGTTTCTATTGCACATCATGCTTAATGCTAGCGCATTAGCTAGCTCGTCTCTGACCTCTAAACGCCCTTACCGGATCCTTCCAGAACTGTTACCAGAAGGAGGCGGTGCTACGACCGGAGAACAACCAGGTCATCAACCTCACCACACGCTACACTTGGTCCGGCTGTGTGGTAAGCACGCACACACGCATGGACACACACACACACACACACACACACACACACACACACACACACACACACACACACACACCGGTAGGGTGTAATGGAGCAGGGCGCGCGTCCTCTGGTTTGTCGGAACACAGAGATCCATGCTCAAGAGTTCCTCATAAACAGAATCTCCCCGTGTGGCTCCTGGCTGACCTCCTCCGGACCTGACCTCCTCCGGACCTGACCTCTGACCCCTCTGACAGGAAGTGCTCTACTGTGTGTGTGGGTGGGTGTGTGGGTGTGTGATCTGTGTGTTTGTTGTTATTCTTTATACTTCTGGGAAAAACTACCTGACTGTGTGTGTGAGTGTGTGTCTGTGCACATGTGTGTCGCAGAGATAGAGAGCGTGCGTGCGTGTGCCGCAGCCTGCAGTGAGCGACACCTCCATCAGGTCCGTCGCGTGACTGAGTCCCTCGGCCCCCATCATTAATTATACACGTTATCGGCCTCGCCAGCTCCTAACAAACTTTCCGGGCTTTTTATAGTTTTTCAATGAACAACTTGTTTATCACGTTGTAAAGTGTCTGTGTGACGGAGTGTGCCGGGAGGCTGATTGTTGTCATATTTTGCCCTCAATAAGAGTGTGAAATATGTTTGTGTCCTAACTTCTTGTCTCACTGTCTGCCATGATAATTCGGTGTCTCGGGGGGAAATCTCTCCGCCTTCTCATAACCACGCCATACCTCCGCTAAAGCTCTCTCTCTCTCTCTATCTCTCTATCTCTCTCTCTCCCTCCCTATCTTTATATATCTATCTGTTTCACTCTCTCTCTCCATATCTCCCACCAAATTCACTCTGTATTTCTAATCTAATAAACTAATCTCTCCCTCTACTCTCCTATCATCTGTCCCTCTATCTCTTTCTCTCCACTCTCCCACTGTGTGTGTGTGTGTGTGTGTGTGTGTGTGTGTCTCTCTCTCCAACAAAAGTGTTTTCCATTGGCTTCCGCACAGAGCTACAGTCGTCTCTCTATTGCTCTTTCCTAGATCCACTTTGACCTCTCTCTCTCTCTCTGTCTGTCTGTCTGTCTGTGTTTCAAATGTTCTATTTCAGTATGTGTGTTGCCAAAGCACAGAAAGTGTGCCATATATCACATCACTGTACATTTAAATGACGCCGTCCTTTGTGTGTTCAACGTATTTGGTCCGCGGTAACAAAGTTCATATTGTAGCATTTGTTTTTGTCAATATGTTACAGTATACAGTTTAAATGTTGTTTTCACCAACACCTTCCTCTCAATTATTTTAAGCACAAACTTTCTCACCATATGTTCCCTCTCTCTCTTCACCTTTCGCATCTTTCTGTCTCTCCCCCTCTCTCTCCCCTCTCCTTCTCTACTCCCCCTCCCCCACCCCCACCCTCTCTCTCTGTCTCTGGAGGTGGAGGAGGATGGGGACGAGGAGGTGCTCAGCTGTGTGGGCGGGCGTAGTTTCCGCTCCGTCAGGGAGAGGTGGTGGTACATCGCGCTCAGCAAGTGTGGGGTAAGCATTAGGGTTGCTCGCCGGGATCCCGGGAAATCTTCAGTCCCTTTAGTACCGGTAATTAGCAACGGGTCCCGTTTTTTGTGGGTTTTTTTGGAGGGGGTATTTGTTAACTTTGTATAACTATGTTGCATTAATAGTAGCCTAAACTAATAATACATACTCAATATATTGTGCAAATATAATTATTTTCTTGTTTAGATAGGCAGGCATACGAACTACCTGTATAAGGTCTAAAAAAAAATCTGTTGCGCGGATGTAACGAATTGTAGCGCCACGGAGGAGCTAAAGAGACGAGTCGGATGCGGAGTGTAGTTGTATTGTTGCTCTGTGCCCCATCCACCGCACGACCCAGAGTCAACCTTTTATTGTGCTTTCCCACATGAACAACCTGCCCGCCGGGCATCACCCCCTTTTATACCCTCGTGGCAAACTTAACATTCCTCATAATCCCTCGGGCCCCCTACATCATCTGCGCAGCCATGTGGTGGCCCCGCCCCCCGGCCCCTACAGAATGTAACGAAGATGGATTTTTTTTTTCTTCATGAGAATTTCAACAGAATTGCTGCATGTTCTTCATAGAAATACAACATTTGTATGCTATAAAATAGCGTTGTTCTGTTGCATTTATTTATATAGGCCTAGCATTAAATTAGTATTAAAAGGCACTTCCGGTTTCTACAGGAATCCCGGGATTTCCCGGGAAGGGGCTCTATAATCCCGGGATTTAAAAAGGGTCAGATTCGGGAATTTTGAGTAACACTAGTAAGCATCGCTCGCCCCACCTCCCACCTCCCCGCTCCCATCTCTCCCCCGTCACTCAGAGGGGGGCGGGGCATGCTCCCAGGTGGTTACCTTGGTGACGCCTCAGTTGGTAGCAGCAGAACACACACGCAAACACAGTGACACATTGCAGTGACACAGCAGCGTGTGTGTGTGTGCGTGCGCATCTACATTTAACTGTGCACTGGCACTGACACACATACATTTTTCTCTTCCCTCACTCTCTTTCTTTCTGTGACTATCTATCACTCTCTGTGCATCTCAATTCAATTCAATTTAATTTCAATTTTCAATTTAAAGAGCTTTATTGGCATGGGAAATGTACATTTACATTGCCAAAGCAAATTCAAAGACCCCATGAAAAGACTCCCGGAAAGAACAGTCACCTCGCCCGGACAAGGGAAACCGGGGCACCCTTCTGGAGCCAGACCTGGGAGGGGAGCTCGTCGGCGAGCGTCTGGTGGCTGGGCCTGGATCCACGGGGCCCGGCCGGGCCAAGCCTGAAAAGACAACGTGGAGTCACCTCCCTGTGGGCTCACCACCTGCAGGGAGAGTCATTGGGGTCGGGTGCATTGTATACCGGACGGTAGGCAAAAGTGGGGTCCTGGGCGTGCGGATCCCCGTCATCGCCGACTGGTTCTAGGGACGTGGAACGTCACCTCACTGGCGGGGAAGGAGCCGGAGCTGGTGCGGGAGGTGGAGCGGTACCAACTAGATATGGTTGGGCTCACCTCCACGCACAGCACCAGGTCTGGAACCAAACTCCTGGAGAGGGGCTGGACCCTCTACTTCTCCGGAGTTGCCCAGGGTGTGAGGTGCCAGGCGGGTGTGGGGATACTCACAAGTCCCCGGCTGAGCGCCGCTGTGTTGGAGTTCTCTCCAGTGAACGAGAGGGTTGCCTCCATGCGACTGCAAGTCGCTGGGGGGAAGGCTCTGACTGTTGTGTGTGCCTACGCACCAAACAGCAGCTCAGAGTATCCGGCCTTCTTGGAGTCCTTGGGTGACATCCTGGAAAGGGTTCCATCCGGGGACTCCATAGTTCTACTGGGGGACTTCAACGCACACGTGGGCAATGATGGAGAAACCTGGAGGGGAGTGAAAGGGATTGATTGGGATGAACGGCCTGCCCGATCTGAACCAGAGTGGTGTTTTGTTATTGGACTTCTGTGCTAGTCTGGCCATAACAGTGGCCCTGCTTAGCCGGCTGCCACCGCGACCCGACCCCGGATAAGCGGACGAAAATGGATGGATGGATGGATGGATTGCCAAAGCGAGTGGTAAATAAAAAGTATACTTATAAATATATACAGGTCAGTAAGAAGAAATTACATTAAATTATTAGATAGATAGTTATATATATATACATATAACAATAATAATGAAAAAATAAAATAATAGTACAAATAAAAATTTGGATAATAATGATAATAATCGCTCGCATTCGATTCAAGACACTGGTACTGACTTTCATGGCTGTCAACAGAACCGCCCCTACCTACCTCCAAACATTAGTCCAACCCTACACCCCAGCCCGAGCACTCCGCTCAGCAACTTCTGCCAAACGACTGGTAACGCCTTCACTAAAAACAGCCAAACATCGCACTTCCAAGTCCCAACTCTTCACGGTTCTGGCTCCGCAGTGGTGGAATGAGCTCCCAGCTCATGTCAGGCAGGCAACTTGGCAATTATGAAACTCGTTCTATTCGTCTCGTAAATATGAATGCTCGAAAACAGCTCTATTCTTATCTTCAGGTACCAGTGATATATTGCTGCCTCTCCTTCAACAAATGTACTCTTTGTAAGTCGCTTTGGATAAAAGCGTCTGCCAAATGCCCTAAATGTAAATGTAACTGTAAAATAATAATAATAAAGTGGCATTGACAGGTGACTTTATGGAGGCTGTATTCCGTTGGATGTCCTTTTCCTGTTGCAACAGCTCACAAATCTTGCTGCTGTTTGCACATTCCTGTACCTCGCCCAGCAGATATGGAAGTTTTTGGTTGTTTGTTAAGTTTTCAAAATTCTTTTGGGTGTTTGAAATCTGTGGGAAATATGTATCTCTAATGTCTTGGTATAGGTGGCAGGTTGTTAGAAAGTGTAGCTGGGTTTCCACCTCCTGTTGGGTGCAGTGGGTACAGAGTCTGTCTTCTCTTGGTAGCCAGGTCTGCCGGTGGCGGCCTCTCTCCACGGCGAGGCTGTGCTCGCTGAGTCTGTATCTAGTCAAGGATTTCCTGAGTTTGGGATCGGTCACAGTGCTCAGGTATTCTGCCGTTGTGTATTGTCTGTTTAGGGCCAAATAGCATTCAAATTTACTCAGTTTTTCGGTTGATTCTTTCCAGTGTGTGAAAGGTTTGCAAGGTTTTTCTTTCTTGGTTTGCAAGTGGACCCCAGATCTCGCAACCGTAAAGGGAAATGGGTTCGATAACAGTCTAGTATTTTGAGCCATATTTTTATTGAGATGTCTAAGTTGATGTTTCTTTTTGACTTGTGTGTATCCTAGGGAGATGCCAGGTGCCTCAGATTGTTCTAGAGATTTTGCCAATTCATTGATGTATATGTTGAAGAGGGTTGGGCTCAGGCTGCATCCCTGTGAGTGCCTCTCTCTGTCTCAGTTTTGTGTCTGTCTCACAGCCTTCGCTCGCGCGCGCGCGTGCAGAGCTGTACTCAACTCAACACGGTATTTCATCCACTCCGTAGTACAGCGATATTCTGGTCTTAACGAGCGTAGTACTTCCATTAATATGCTAATACACCTGCAGTGTCAAGGAAGTTGTTTTACATGGGCAAGACCTGCTCCCAGTCCCGGGGGAGTACAGCCTTGAAAGAAAACGTGGTGTTTTGACGATACCGTGGTGGTGGTCTCGGGACCATTGCTTGATCCATCTAGCTTTGATACCTTCAAATCTCTCCTCTCCTCTCCTCTCTTCCTCTCCTCTCTCTCTCCTCCTCTCCTCCTCCTCATCTTTCCTTCTCTCCTCTCCTCCCCTCCCCTCTCCCATCATCTCCTTTTTCTTCCTCTCCTCTCTCTCCTCCCCTCTCTCTCCTCCTCTCCTCTCCTCTCTCTCCTCCTCTCCTTTCCTCTCCTCTCCTCTCTCTCTCCTCCTCTCCTCTCCCCTCTCTCTTCTCCCCTCCCATCTCCTCTCTCTCCTCCTCCTCTCTCTCCTCCTCTCCTCTCTCCTCTCATCTCTCTCCTCCTCTCCCCTCTCCCCCCCCCCTCCCCACACACAGCCAGTCAGCCCCCTCTCCCCCCCCCATTAAGACCTGCCATTGGATGATGGTATTCCTGTGGCTGTGTCCCGTGTACCTGTCACTGGAACATGGAATCCCACCTTTTTAACTATTCCATTTCATGGTTGTGTGAGTGTGTGAACCCTGTCTTATTATGCCCCTGTCGAGTGTGACTTCACGCCTCCACCACCGCTCCCTATTGATTAGTCAGCCTGGGGGGACTTTCTGAGCGTTGACTTGGCTAGTAATGGGAACGCGTGTCACGCTAACAACGTGCTCATAGGAGGTGATGAGCGCCGCCGCGGCAGCTAACCACATCACTAGGGCTTCTTTTGTTTTTTGTTTTTCATAGGCCTGGACTGCCTCGACACACAAATGTGTCGAGGCACATTTGTGTGCGGTCCCCTGTCCCTCACAGTAGATGAGGTGAGGGCGGAGCTTGGGAGACTGTGCCCTGGAAAGGCGGCCGGCCTGGACGGTGTGTGTCCAAGACTGCTGAGGGACTGTGCGGACCAACTGGCTGAGCTTCTCCAGAGGATCTTCAACCTGAGCCTTGAATCAGGGAAGGTCCCGGTTCTGTGGAAAACATCATGTTTGGTACCGGTACCCAAGGCTGGGCACCCGGCCGAGCTAAATGACTATAGACCCGTGGCCCTCACGTCACACATCATGAAGACCCTGGAGCAGCTGCTTCTCCGCCTCCTGAGACTACAGACCGAACATGCACTTGATCCCCTTCAGTTTGGGTACCGGGAGCATGTGGGAGTGGATGATGCTGTCCTCTACATGCTACACCGGGCTTACTCCTACTTGGATGAGCCAGGCAGTTATGTGAGGATTATGTTCTTCGATTTCTCGAGTGCATTCAACACCTTCCAAGCCGTCATGGTCAGGGAGAAGCTGGAGAAGATGGGGGTGGACCCGTCACATCCTGGATCACGGACTACCTGACAGGACGACCACAGTTTGTCAGGATGGGGAATTGTGTCTCTGGTACGGCGGTGAGCAGCACTGGGGCTCCACAGGGGACTGTTCTGGCCCTGTTCCTGTTCACTGTATACACATCGGACTTTATGTACAACTCTGAGTCCTGCCACATCCAGAAATACTCTGACGATACAGCTATTGTGGCGTGTGTGAGGAAGGGACAGGAAAGGGAGTACAGGAGTCTGGTGGGAGCTTTCAGTGACTGGAGCGAGAGGAACGGCCTGCTACTGAACACCTCCGAGACCAAGGAGATGGTTGTGGACTTTCGTAGGTCCAAACCACCGCTGTATCCAGTCAACATCCAGGGAAAGGACATAGAGTGGGTCTGATGCCAAGAAGTTTTGGAAAACTGTAAAATCCTCGCTTCTCCTCATCTTCCCAACGTGATGACTTTCGGTGACACTGTTGTCACTGATAAGTCTTGCATGGCATCACTTTTCAATCACCATTTTGTCAATTCAGCCCATGTCTTCTCTGCTATGCCCCCCATCACTGCCTCATCTCAGCCTCCTCCTTCTTCTCCCAGCTCTGGGGTTTTTTCCTTTAAACCCTTCTTGACCTCAGAGGTTTTGGAGGAGCTCACCAAGCTGGATTCAAACAAGTCGGCTGCCTCTGATGGTCTTGAACCTATGTTTTTAAAAGCTGCTGCCCATATCATCGCCGCCCCCATTACGCAGCTATTCAACTTGTCTCTTGAGTTATCTGTCTTTCCTCCTGACTGGAAATCTGCCCTGGTCTTCCCACTCTTTAAAGGTGGTTCTGGCTCTGATCCCAACTGCTACAGGCCTATCTCCATCTTGCCCTGCCTGGCTAAGGTCTTGGAGAAGCTGGTTCACAAACAGCCGAGTCACTTCATGGCCTCAAACAACATCCTGTCTAATTTGCAGTCCGGGTTCCGGCCGGGCCACGGGTGCATCACAGCTACCCTTAAGGTCCTGGATGACATCATCGCCTCCTTGGACTCTAAGCTGGTTTGCATTGCCGCCTTTATTGATTTTAGCCCAAAGCCTTTTGATTCAGTCAACCATTCCATTCTCCTACAGAGGCTTTCCAGTATTGGCCTTTCTTCAAAATCCTGCAGTTGGTTTGCCAGCTACCTTGCTAATCGTGTTCAGCAGGTGAAAACAGAAAACATCTTGTCCGATCCGCTCAACATCTTTAAAGGGGTGCCTCAAGGCTCCATCTTGGGTCCCTTGCTGTTCTCTATCTCTATCAACGATGTAGCCAAGGTTGCTGGCAATTCACAGATCCATCTGTACGCTGACAACACAATCTTGTATTCAGCGGGCCCTTCACTCCACTCTGCGGCATCCACTCTACAAATTAGTCTTACCTCTATTGAACAGTCCTTTCACAGTCTCCATCTTCTTCTCAACTCCAAGAAGACTAAATGTATGCTCTTTGACAGAAAGCATGACATTGTTAGCACCCCTAAAATCATCTGTGCCGACGGCTCCGAGCTGGAGTTTGTTACTGCTTATAAATACCTTGGCCTCTGGCTAGACCCATCTCTCTCCTTCTCTACTCACATAAAACACCTGCAGGCCAAAGTCAAAGCTCGTCTGGGCTTCTTGTACCGTAATAAAGCTTCTTTCACCACACACTCTTGTCAAGATGACCATCCTCCCTATATTTGACTATGGCGACACTATCTACAGAATGGCATCCCAGTGTGCCCTCAGAAAACTTGACATACTCCATCATTCCGCCATCCGCTTCGCCACTAATGCACCTTTCTCCACTCACCACTGTGACCTTTATAATCTGGTGGACTGGTCATCTCTTCACACCAGAAGGCTTCTTCACTGGCTTCAAGTCATTTACAAAACCATACTTGGTAAAACACCTCTCTACCTCTCCTCCCTTCTGCACGTCTCCACTTCTGTTTATAGCCTAAGGTCCAGCAATTTCATCAAACTTACCATCCCCAAAGCCCGCACGGTTTTTGGCCGTAACGCCTTCCGATTTGCTGCTGCATCTGACTGGAACACCTTACAAAACACCCTCAAACTCACTGTTCTCACATCGCTCACTGCTTTTAAACAAAATCTGCAACAGATCGTAACCGACTGTTGCACCTGCTGATCGCCTCTCAATCGCATGCATAGCCCTCAGCCCCTTCTCTCCTCCCCCTAAGCCCCCTCACCTACCTCCCTCCTTCCCCCCTTTTTTCTCTCTCCCTCTGGTTCTCCCTCTCCTTCTTTCTCCCTTATTTATTGTAATTTTTTCTTGTATACTATTGTACATTTTTATTTTATTTGTGTGTATGTACATAACCTTGTTTTTGTTGCAGCCTCCCACCTCCCCCTTCCCTCAAAAGGCCTTTGCTTTTTGGTCAGGCTGCTTCTGTATATAAGAATTTGGTCTTTGGTCTTGCTTGCCTGGATAAATAAAGGTTAAATAAAATAAAAAAATAGAGGTGGTGCAAACCTACAAGTACCTGGGTGTGCACCTCGATACCAAACTGGACTGGTCCCTGAATACGCATGCTCTCTACAAGAAGGGACAGAGCAGGTTGTTTTTCCTCAGGAGGCTCAGGTCCTTCGATGTCTGTGGTGAGATGCTGTTCATGTTTCACCAGTCAGTGGTCGCAAGTGTCCTTTTTTATGCAGCAGTCTGCTGGGGAGGTGGCATGACAGACAAGGACGCCAGGTGGCTGGACAAGCTGGTCAAAAAGGTTGGTTCAGTGCTTGGGAGGAGCTTGGACTCATTGGGGACTGTGGTGGAGAGATGCACACTGAGCAAGATGCAGGCCATCATGGACAATTCAGCCACCCTCTCTACCATGCCCTGGCAGGGCAGAGCAGTAGCCACAGCAGACGACTCATCTCTCTGCGCTCACGCACGGACCAGCACAGGAGATCCTTCGTCCCCACGGCCATAAGACTGTACAACACCTCGGTCTAGGGCAAGGGCTCATCCCCCTCCCTCGCTTCTGCTTCTGCTTCTGTGATACACTACCCGGGACAATGTGCAATTCATTATTTATTATAATGAATTTAACTGACCTGATAGAATGTACGTCTATTGTCTGTCCTTTTATTTATTGTCAACTGTATTGTTGTTGTTTGACTGGCTACGGGATACCTTGAATTTCCCCAAGGGAATAAATAAAGTATCTATCTATCTGTCTGTGCTGTGTCTCTCTCTGAGTTTATCTTCTGGGCGCCTTGTGTCTGTTCATGTTTATGTATGTGTGTGTTTTTGAAATTGTGTGTGTGTTTGTGTATGTTTTCTGGTGTGTGTGTGTGCGTGCATGTGTGTGCTTGTGTTTGTGCATCTGAACACACATGGCGTTGTGTACTCTTGTACGTGCAATGCCCATGCGGATGTGTGTGTGTCATGCGTGTGTGTGTGTGTTGTGTGTGCGTGTGTGTTGACGGAGAGTGGGGTGTAATTAGAGCAGATGCTTCCCGCACTGAGTGCTGTTGTGTCAGGGCCGCTAACTCCAACTCCAACAAGGGATGCTGTCGCAGACACCACCCCGTGCACGCTGGGAGCATGGCGGTCCCAGGTGTTACGGGCTGCTTCGAGCAGCTCACCCGGCGTCATGCTGTTAAAGTAGCATCGACGGCCAGTGTGGAGCAGTGTAGTCTGCTAGTAGGACAGATCGTGGGTCATGGTAATATAGTGTTAGCCGCCCGCATGAACAATGCCATCGTTCTGTTCTTTAAAACTGTGGAAATGGCAAATGCCGTCGTTGAGAAGGGAGTCGTCACCTTGGCAAATGTACCGCTATTTATTAAAAACGAGGTGTTGGAACAAGCACTCTCTCGTCATGGCAAATTAGTTTCTCCTATTAAGATGATACCGATCGTCCAGCAAATCTCCCCTCTTAAAACATGTCATTCAGGAGATTTGTGTATGTTGTCTTAAAGGACAACAAAGATGAATTGGACCTGACCCTGAATGTTAAGGATGATAACTTTAATTATGTCATCTATGCGTCAACCGGTGTGATGAAGTGTTTTGGTTGTGGTCGAATGGGACACCGATACGCGTCTGCCCCGAGAAGCGGGAGAAATCAGACGCGTCTGTAATTGAACAGCCCGGGGGCAGGGGAGGTGCAGTCTGCGGGGACTAGTGGCGGTGTCGCGGTGCCCGCTTCACCCGGTGGCGGGGGCGCGGTGTCCGTCACCCGGGGCCGGTGCCGTGGTACCCGCTTCACCCGGTGCCGGACAGTGATCAGATGCAGGCATCCATAGACGACAGTCTGATGGAATTGGAGGAAGACATTTTTAAAGTGCCCCAAAAAATAAAACGGCCCAGTGCCAATACAAATGGTAAAAAGAAAGACACTCTCATAGATTTCTCTGACTGCAGCGTGACGTGCAGTCTACGTCAGAGCGGCTTCACCAGCCGCGTCTACAGCGTGGAGGACATTAGAGCGTTTCTGAAAGAAACAAAGCATGGTAGAAATGTCCGCATAGATGATTTTTTCCCTGATGTGGAGCAGTTCTCCACAAAAACGAGGTAATTTATGAGTGATGGCTGCTTTACTGAACAGGAGGTCTACCGGTTGAGGAAAATACTCACCAAGCTGAACGCTTTTATGAATACGTATTGATGAGGCCTAATTTTGCATATTCCACGATTATTGTAGTCATACAGCTTTTATTCTCTTATTTATTTATTATGGGTGAAATCCGTGTTGCTTCTTTAAATATCAATGGCGCTAGAGATATAAATAAGAGAGCTGTCTTGTTTGAGGCAATCAGACAAAAAGCGTTTGACGTGTTTCTACAAGAAACACATTCTGATGCAATCAATGCAGTTGACTGATCAAGAGAGTTTGATGGTTTGACTCTTATGAGTCACAACACAACAAACAGTGGTGGGGTTGCTATTTTATTTTCAAGATCATTTACTCCCTTATCCTATCAAGTGGAGGAAATTGTTAAAGGAAGACTGCTACAAGTTAAAGCACAAGTTGAAAATGTTGTTTTTATATTTGTGTGTTTATGCACCTAATCAAGCAGTTGACCGAATGATCTTTTAAAATATTTTAGACAACACACTACAGAGTTGTGATTCTGAGGATTTTCTACTTCTGGGAGGGGATTTTAACTGTAGGGAAAATGCAATTGATAGAAATCATGTAGACAGTGTACAGTGTACAGGCCCTCTCGCAGGCGGCTCATTGAGTTAAAGAATTCCCATGATATTGCTAATATTTGGAGGAATTTTCATATGGGTCAGAAGCAATATACATGGGTGCATTCTTTTAACAATCAATTGTCTTTAGCAAGACTAGATAGATTCAGATCACTGTTTGGTGGTTTGTTCTTTAGCTTTAAGCTCAGTTAAGACAAAAAGTGCTTACTGGCATTTTAATACCAATTTACTAGCTGATTGTCATTTTAAGGATGTTTTTAGATATTTTTGGGATGATTTTAGAAACACTAAATCTTATTTTCAGTCATCAGCAATGGTGGGTTTTTGCTAAGGTGCAAGTACAATAATTATGCAAAGAATATGAAACAGTCTATGAAATCGTTAGAAAAAGAAATTATTGAGCTTCAGGAATTACCTGAAAACTCTGATAGTCAGACTCACACTGAGAGTCTTAAACTTAAAAGAAAATCATTGGCCGACCTGCTAGAAATCAAAGCACAGGGAGCTCTGGTCAGTTCCCGCTTTCAAAATGTGGAGCTGATGGATGTACCATCAAAATTATTTTTTAATTTAGAAAAAAAGAATGGGCAAAAAAGAGTTATTCACTCTCTACGCTCCAAAGATGGTTTTCTCTTGTCTGACCATGCTGAGATACGCATGAGAGCAGTTAGCTTCTATGAGGAGCTGTACAAGAGCGAGGTTTCACAGGACCAGGCAGATGGCAGTGTCTTTCTTAATAACTTACCCCAGGTGTCCACAGAGGCCAATGCATACCTTGGTAGGGCTTTGACCCTAGAGGAACTGCATAGAGCCCTCCAGAGCATGGAGTGTGGTAAAGCACCAGGGTTAGATGGTCTTCCCATTGACTTTTACAAAGTGTTTTGGCCTGAAATGGGTCAAGATATACTGACTGTACTTGGTGACAGCCTAGCCAAGGGGCGGATGCCGCTGAGCTGCCGTAGAGCGGTACTCACCCTGCTGCCAAAAAAAAGGTGACCTGAATGACAAAGTCATGGAGGCCTGTGTCAATCCTATGCACTGAATATAAACTGCTATCTAAAGCGTTGGCTAATAGATTTAGCAATGTTTTGCTAAAACTTTAGCAAAACATTTTATCAGAGATGTATTGGTTTGGACTAGTTTCTATAGACCAAGAAAAAGCTTTCGATAGAGTTGAACACAACTATTTGTGGAGTGTTTTAGCAGCTTTTGGTTTTAGTCCTGTTTTTATTGACAAAATAAGAGCTATGTATTGTGACGTTGAAAGTGTACTCAAAGTTAACGGTGACTTGTGCACTCCTTTTAAAGTAAATCGGGGTGTTAGACAAGGATGTGCGTTATCCGGCATGTTGTATACTTTGTCAATAGAGCTTCTTTTAATCAGGTTAAGGAATGAACTGCAAGGGGTGACTATTCCAAATTGTCAAAATGTCTTTCAGGTGTCTGCATATTCTGACGATGTAGTTGTGTTTGGTAAGGTGCCAAGACGACTGCCCGATCCTCGCCAGAAAATGGAGTCTGGCGATTTATCTCCCCAACTCGGTCAAAAAAGTGTGAGGGACACACCGAGACGACGAGATGTAATGTCTCCAAAACAGCAGGCGGCGCTAATCTGTATTGTGGTCCAAAAAAAAAATACCAGGACCTCTCTCTAGACCAGGGGTGCCCACACTTTTTCAACTTGCGAGCTACTTTTAAAATGACCAAGCCAATATCATCTACCTACACTAAAAATGCAAAATATATCCCGAGTATACTTCATATAAAAGGGGGGGGGGGGCTCCGTTAATTTGCGGTTCTGATCCGGGAGGGGGGTGGATGCATATCGCTGGATATTGGTGGGGACATGTTGCCAGCGTCCCCACAAAATTCTAAATTCATCAAATTATTTTTTAATGCCATGCGATCTACCCGGACTTCCTTTGCGATCGACTGGTCGATCGCGATCGACGTATTGGGCACCCCTGCTCTAGACCAAAACACACAGCACGCTGTCATCAGTCATTGTTGTCAGCAGAGAGTGAGTAGTCAAGAAGGATTGTAGTTGTAATTACTCGCTGAACGGAAAAATCTAATTAAAACGATGGATCGTGATACGAAGATACTGGTGTTGTCAGCTCTCGGGCTTCTTCTTTTGGAAGAAGAAAGATGTCGCAAGCGAAAAATAATCTATGTAATAAAATAAAAAATAAAAATTGACATGTCTGCTTTTTCACTGTTTATCTGGTATGTTTACCATCCTCACTTCCAGGCTTCACCGATTCGCTAGTCAAGGGATAGCCCTCCACCAATCAGATTGGTCAGACTGAACGACTGGTAGTGGCTGATTACACATGTTGAATCGGCTGAAAAGAATGCCGAAGACATTAACGACGGCCGACCTCACCGAACACACCAAAGAGACTCATGTCACCGACCTCTCAAGACTCTCCGACACCCGATTTTCGGCCGGTGTGTGGCGGCCTTTAAAGACCAGAGGGATGTAAATGTGATGTTGAACATATTTGAAGAATTCAGAGTTGGTTGCTCTGCAAACGTCAACTGGTCTAAAAGTATGGCTATGCTGGTTGGGAAGTGGTCTGGTGGTGAGCCAATTCTCCCAGATGGACTAGATTGGACCAGTTAGATTTAACTTTTAATCACCTCAGGTCTGGAGTCACAACTTTAGGTGATTTACTGAGGTTAGCTGGACCAGACCTTGGGAATAGCGGAAAAGTAGCAGATCACCTGGGGGCGAGATCCATCCGCATGGTTGCCCAAATCCTGTAGAAATGGCAGGCTTCCCTAACAAAAGGACAACTACGAAAGCTGGGAGATTGCTTCACTGGGGCATGCAGTCCAGACTGCAATGATCCCTTTCCTAACATGACTCTGTCTCCCAAGCTAATGGAATGTACAGGTGTATATTTACATTGTGATAACTTGACATTCTTGGGTCCAAACCAAGCAACCAGCAACGTGTTGTATAAAGCTTGTGTTAAGACCCTAAACAAAATGATTCTGGACAGGAGAACAGATACACCCTGGCGTAAGGTCTTGCAGATAGGGGAAACTGTTAAACCACAGTGGAGAGCACTTTATAAGTCACCGTTAACAAAAAAAACTGGGGATTTACAGTGGAGAGTTCTGCATGGTGCCATTGCAGTTAATGCATTTGTTTCTGTTTTAAATCCTGATGTAAATCAAGAGTGCCCTCTTTGTTTTATAAGGGAAACTGTATTCCATACTTTTATGCAGTGTGTGAGGCTAAGACCTTTATTTGATGTCATGGAGATGCTCTTTGTTAAGACATGTTCAAGGCAGACTTTTATTTTTGGTTTTAAATGTGCAAAGAAACAGCTAATTAACTTCCTGCTTGGACAAGCAAAGATGGCTGTTAGCCGGAAAAAAAAGGTTGAACAAATTCCTAATGCGGACGTTGTACTGGCTTTTTCAGTTTTAGTAAGATCTCGTTTATTCATTCATCGGTTTTATAAGGCAATGAATGACCTTGAATCGTTTGAACAGACATGGTGTTACAATGGTGCGTTGTGTACAGTTCAGAACAATACATTGATTCTTGCAAATTTTTTAAGAGGATCATCTGACTAAAATGCAAATGTAGTTTTGGTTTTGTTTTTTTGTTTTTCAACTTTGTCAGAAATATCTGATGGGGTTTTTTGTATGTTGTTAAAGATTGTAATAAAGAGTTTTTGAAAATTCAAAAAAATTCTCTTTTGTCCTCTGTCCATGGTTCTCGCTCCGCTTTGGCCCTCGTGTTTCATACCCTCTTGGCGCCAGCTAGTTGCCGTGGCACCCGTCATGGCGAGTAACATCTTTGTACTCTCACGTCCTCTCCCCTCTTGTTCGCTGTTGCTATCTAAGCTTTTAACCGTCCTGTCCAATCCTCTCTCTTTTTCTCTCGCTCTCTCTCTCTCTTTCTCTCTCTGTCTCCATCTTTTTTGTATTTCTCTCTCTGTTCATACTTTTTCTCTCCTTTGTTCCACGTTGACACCTTACATCTTCTCCTCTTTGTTTCTGATTTTTTGAATTATTCAAGTCTCCCCTCTTGTGTTCTCTGTATTTTTCAGTCTGTCCACCGGGGCCAAGGTGATGCCTTAAAACCAAACGCAGTGCATTTCTTTTTGCTTCTTGCTGCACGCAAGAAGCCAAATTCACTTTTTAGACGTCATATTGTGTGGATTTGAGTCAGAATTATTTTAGGAAAGAAAGCTGTAAATTATCATGGCTTTAAAAACACTGTTTTATTAAAGGCGCTAAAATGACGAGTGGTTTCCAGTGGTGGGAAATATGGGTTGTTGGAGGCATTTAAAATCATAACAGCAGTTCATATCTGACCAGTAGTGATTGAAAAGCAGACTGCTGTCATTGCATCAGCAAGTCTTGAACAACCGTCGTTTGAGAGACACACAGTTGTAGGACAAACAGGTGTCTTGTAATTATTTATGGTTCTGCTACTTTTCATGTAGCAGGGAATTAGACTGAACTAGTGAAGATATATCACTCTTCACTGGTGGTTCGACAGGTATAAATGAAACACCTGCCTACCGACACCTGTGTTCACACGAAGGGTCCATGGTCTATGTGCGATATATTCACTAGTTTAGTTAGTCCATGGTCTATGTGTGATATATTGTTAGATCCGCTCAGATAACCTCCTCTAACGGAGGTGTTGTGAAACCTGTATCCAGTAACGGTTGTTAACAGGTCGTTGGAGAGACTAGCCTAGCCCCTAACTGCCTTATGTCCGAACGTCTACCCCGCTTACATTGGTGCCACGACCCAAGGCATAACCCTGGCTTCGAGCCACAGCCCCAATCGCGTCCGTTACGGCAGCTCTCTCCTGGGATCCGTGCGCTTGGTGATTCGCTAGGATATATTTTAAGGCTTGGATAACTAGCCCTAGGGATATGTTTTATTCTCCTAAAGTAACCTCTCAGAACCAGGTGTTAACCTCTTAACACTCTTGAATCTTCTTCTCCTTCGGCAATGATCGAATGTCCACAGGAATCTATTCATCAACTCATCTGGATCTCGCTAGTTGGTGAGCGCGCCTGCTGCTGCCTACTCGGGGCTCCAACCCCTCCCGTCGTGCGCATTGTAGAATTCCTTGGGTCCAAACAAACGCTGGGTCAAAACAAACGCTGGTAAACTTCACAGTCTTGTTGGACTGCGGAAGACCTCCTCCCCTCGATGGACCGTCGAAAAAAACCCCAGAAACTAAACAAGAGTAATCCGAGTCTCGGAAATAAAAAATAAAAAAATGTCCGGAGATTTCTTGCGCTTCTTTTTCCTCATCCTGATGGCGTCGTTCTGTCCGCCCCTCGGAAGCTCCGATGACTCTTTTTGCACGTTCACTTGTTTGGCCCTTTTATACCCTCCGATGACCTCAACGTTCAATAGTAACTGCGCCACAACCCCTAAACGTAGAGCCTCCACCTGGGTGGTTACAGGGGAGAACTACAACCTTTGAGACTAGTTCAATAGTAACTGTGCCACACTGGGCCCCTGGCCTTGAGAAGAGCCACCTGGCCTCCTTATCTTAGCGCATGCTCTAACCGATCTTTAAGACTTGGTGCCAAGATCTAGTGTTTTCTTGGGAGAACAACACCCCTACTAAACTTAGTGCTTATCTAGACATATGATACACTTGGCAATATATACCCAATGGTGATACACATGGTTATACATGGTTACACATGGTAAGTCTGCCAAATGCCCTAAATGTAAATGTAAATGTTATACATATAATGTTTCTCAATCAATGAATCATAACATTATTGCATAGATATGGTCGATTATTACCACCCATAACATATAACATATTATTACATAGATATGATCGATTATAACCACCCATAACATATCATAACATATTATTACTTGGATATGATAAACTCACTATTACTAAATGAATCATAACACATCATGACATAGATATGATCGCTAACAATCAAACCATAACACATCACTTACTTGACTATGATAAACAACATGAAACAACATCATGATTATACATATAGATTATAATAATCCCACTTCACCCTTCATTCTTCCAACATCACATGGTTTTTTGGACACCGGTGAATCAACCCTACTTGACAATATTCACTAGTTTAGTCTACTACCTGTGGTACTCTGGTACATGATGAAACTATAGCAGATCTGTAAATAGTGTCGCTCCTCCAGCCAACAAATAAACCTCCAGTTAACGAATAAAAAGTAATTTCTTGTTTTATTTTACATTCAACACATCACGGCGCCGCTGTCCCCGCTCTGCCCCCAGACCCGCTGGTTCAAACCCCAATTGGCTGGCAGTTTATAAGCGCTTGTTCTCTCCCCCCATGGCTGCACTGTGGGCCCTCTCTCTCTCTCTCTCTCTCTCTCTCTCTCTCTCTCTCTCTCTCTCCAATTGCACACACACTTCACTTTCTTTGACCCAGCTTTTGTTCAATTTACTTACTTTTGGATTCTTCTCTCTCTGTCTCTCTCTCTCCCTCTCTCTCTCTCTTTCCCCTCTCTCTCTCTCTCCTGACATCCATCTATCTGCTAGAGTGCAGTGTCTCTCCTCATCGTGTCAATATTGATTTTTTTTTTGGAGACGTGCTCGGAGCCTTGTGCACTTTTTTTGATAGAGTTCAGTGAGATAGAGTCCAGCCCTGCCAAATAAAATCAGAGGATCTCTTATTTACTCCTATTTCTTCTTCTTCCTTCCTGGGTCACCCTCTGTTTTTTTTTTTTTCTTTTTTCCACATATCTATATTTCATTTTCCTTTGTTTTCTATTCTGTGCCATTTCCTTGATGTGGTTTTTAGTTGTTAGTTTTCCTACTGCGTCATTTCTTTCTGTCTGTGTCTCCTCGCTCTCCCATTTCAACTGAATTCAGATTTTGCACAACATTAGAAGACGACGTCACCATCTTCCACTTCGTTCAACCCCCCCTCACTCACTCTCTCTCTCTCTCTCTCCTGTCTGCCCGCCTCTCTCTCTCTAACACGGAGCTCCTTAAGCCACCAGCGCATGTCACAGGATCACATTAATAATTGCTATAATAATTATTGAGCGGATTACACGGCAGCGATAGATGGGGAGAATGCTCAGCGCTATCATTTAATTAGCCGTGTGTGTGTGTGCTATCGTCGCTGGCATTGTCCCCGCTGGCTGTGACTCTGTGACACACTCACACACACACACACACACACCCGTCTCTCTCTGCTGAGCACTCACACAAAACAACTCAATTCAGTGTGTCCTCCATACGTACACATTGTTGCTTGTATGGATATATGTATTGTATTGTTTATGTACTGTATGGGGACTCAGATCATCTGTTGCTTCCCCTTGTTTTAATATCTTGCTATGATCTATGTTACGCCCCATTTTGTTAATGTTGAAGGACTCACTAATTCCCTCTTTCCTCTGCCCCCCCCCCCCCCTCTCTCTCTCTCTCTCTCTCTCTCTCTGTATCTCTCTCTCTCTGTGTATCTCTATGTATCTCTATCCATGGCTCTCTCCTGCAGGGCGAAGGCTTACAGCTGGAGTATGAGATGAAACTAACCAACGGAAACTCCTTCTGGACGCAGCATTTCTCCGCAGATGAGTTTGGTAAAGAGCGATTTGACAGGACCGGGAGAGAGACATAGAGAGAGAGAGAGACAGAGAGAAAGGGAGAGCCCGGCCAATAAAGCACACTAAACTGAACAAATGACAATAATGAAGGGATGGCCGGATGAATTAATGATGATGGATGAGCTGAGATGAAGGCGTAAGGTGGAGGGGAGAGCGACGACGCTGTCTCCTTAACCGAATTATTCCTGCATCATCTACGTATGCGTACCTCTCTCTCTCTCTCTCTCTCTCTCTCTCTCTCTCTTCTCTCTCTCTCTCTCTCTCTCTCTCTCTCTCTCTCTCTCTCTCTCTCTCTCTCTCTCTCTCTCCCTTGGGCGTTCTATCTCTGTGTTCCTCAGCTAACACTTGGTCCCCCCCCTTCCTCCTGCCGTCATCCACTTTAATTCTTAATTCCCCCCTCTCTTTCTCTCCCACTCTCACTCTCTCTGTGTTCCTCGACTATTAAGTTATTTTTGTTCCCTCTCTCTCTCATCTCTCCTCCTCCTTCTCTTTCTCACGCTAACCCTCCCTCGCAGGGATCCTGGAGACGGACATCACCTTCCTTGTCATCTTCTCCATGGTCTTCCTCCTGTCCTGCTACTTTGCCTGTAAGTATCTCATCACTCCCTCCATCCCACCATTTACCACCCCCCCCCCAATGTCCTCTCATCTCCCTACATCTCTCTTTCTCTCTCTCTCTCTCTCTCTCTCTCGTTCTCTCTTTCATCGGCACTCTTGCATTCTCTTGCTCTCTCTCCCTCCCTCCCTCTCTCTCTCGTGCTCTCCAGTGATTTTCACGAGGAGACCAATTTGTGTTCTCTTTATTTATTTATTTTGCCACCGTCACGACGGGCCTCGCATGCCTGGAATCCTAACATCTCCGGATGTTTTTCCTTCCTTCCCACGAAAAGGGAAAAGGAGCACTTTATCTTGTTCACTGTGCACTCATCCTGAGGATGTATGAAGGTGCCCATGGACGTATTAATCTCAGGGGTGCCGTGGAGACGGCCGGTCGGAGAGGTGGAGGAAGAGGAGGGAGGGGGCTTGGTGGTGGTGGTGGTGATTAGGGGTTAAGGCGGGGCTGGTTCCTGGGTGGTCATTGGTGGCCATCATACCGCCTAACTGGATGTGAATTAGTGCCGGGGCTTCAATAATATCTAGACCAGGGGTGTCAAACATGCGACTCAGGGGCCAGATACGGCTCACAGGCTGGTTGGTAAAACGGATTGATTTCTTCTTTCTTATTGATTTCTTCACTTTATTCATAATCACACAATCCTTTAATCAATCATATCAAAAAGGTTTTATTCGTCCCGCCCCCACTAAGTAGCATTTGGTCTGTTATGGACCTCATATTAGTATGACAACCCTGATCTAGACAGTAGTAGTAGTAGTAGTAGTAGTATGACCATGCCACTATTGCATACTTATATATATTGTGTTCTACAATTTGTCGCCTGGGATGAATACAGTTCATCTTTTGTCAAAATTATGAGGGGGGCTGATGTGCTAAAAAGCAGCTTTGCTCTAAGTGGAGTGTGATACCTCATTGTACATATATTTGTAAACTCTTGTCAAAAGGAGGATGTTGAATCCATAAGAGGCCATATCCCTGCTGTAATGAATGAACATTTCTCCTCATACAGCACAAATTACTTAAATACACATTAAGATTGCATTTCCCCCGGGGGGGGGGGGGGGGGGTGCAGGGAGCGGAGACAAGGAAAATGTGTTTAGGATTTCAGACAAACCCCCCCCCCTGTCTGCAGAAGTTGTCCCTATGGATGCAAATCAAGCAGTATACCTTCCATCTATCACTCCGTGCACCTCCTCCTCCTCCCTTCATTTTCTTCTGTCCCTCACACACACACACACACACACACACACACTCACACTCTCTCTCGCCTTCTCTTCATCTTCGTCACCATCTGCTTCACTATATCTCCATACCTTTTATCTCTCTCTTCTCCTCCCCCTCTCCCTCTCTCCCCCGCTCCCTCCCTCATTCTCTCCTCTGGTATTTCTTTCTCTCCCCGTAGACAATCTGAAGGGGAGACAGCTCTTTCACACAACCTACAAGATGTTTATGACAGCGGCAGGTGTAGAGGGTGAGACCAGCATGCATGCACACACACACACACACACACGTGCACACATGCATACACACATATGCACACACACACACACACACAAACACACTGACACATACACACACTAGGGGTTGCACGACTTCAGATTTTTTCAAGTCGACTTTTCTATCAATAAAGTCGAGTAACATCGATGCGTCGTTGATGACGTCATCACATACACATGCAAAACACACAGACAGAATGGGCTGTCCAAAAAATATTCTTAATGTGTGAAATCACGTGGTCAACGACGCGTCGACGTCTCCCGGTAGGCGTCGACTTGTAGTAGTGACGTCAACGCGTCGATTAGTCGACTTTTCTGTGCAAGCCCTAACACACACACACCTGTGCTCACACACATGCACACACACGAATGCAAATGCACACTCACACACAAATCCTAACATCTACATCCACAAACCAACAAAAACACAGACACACATACACACACACAAACACATGCTTGTGCACACGCAGACACACACACACATTTACAAACATCTGCATCCACAAACCAATAAAAATGCACATGCACACACACGCGCACACTCTCTCTCTCTCTCTCTCTCTCTCTCTCTCTCTCTCTCTCTCTCTCTCTCTCTCTCTGGTGCATCCCAACGAGCACATCTCATACCTTAATCTCCGTTTGAGATTAACGATACCCTCCTCACAGCCACCTCACCCGGCCACTCGCTCTCTGCTGCATGGGTCAGTCAGGCATGATAATGGATTTTCTGACCCTCCCTATACCCTCCCTCCCTATACCCTCCCCTCTTCATGTTCCCCTCTACTTCGTCTCACCCTTTCCTCTGCCCTGGTTTTTTTACTTTTCTCTCTGAACCCACCCCCCCCCCCCCCACACACACACACACCTCTTTCTCATGCTCCCCCTCCCTCATATCCTCCCCCTCTCTCTTCTTCTGAACCCCCCCCTCTCTCTGTTCTCTTTCTTCTCCTCCGCATCTCTCGTTTTCCCCCTGTGCCTTGATGTGTCTCCCCCCCTCCGTCGCTTCTCCCCCTCTCTCTCTCTCTTTCTTTTTCACTCTCTCTCTCTTTATGTCCCCCTCTCTCACTCTCTTTTGGTCTCTCTTATCTCTCTCTGTCCCTCTATCTCTGTCCTCTATGCTATATCCTTCTGTCCTCTGGTCTTCCTGTCCCCTCCACCTCCCTGCCACCCCCCCCCTCCCTCCTCCCACTCTCTGTTATTCCTCTGTTTCCTATCATCGCTTTCTCGCTACGCCTCTCCTTCTGTCCGTCTGTCCTTATTCCCTATCTTCTGTTTGCCCTCCAGCTCCCCTATCTCCTCTTCTCCCCCACGCCCCCCGCCCCCCCTCTTGTACTCTGTGAATCCTAATCACTTCTTCTTCTTCTTCTATTCTCTTCTTTACTGTTTCTTCACTGCGTTCCTCTCCTCCTTTCTTATCTGCTGCTCTCATCCCTTCCTCTCTTCTCACATTTTCTCTCTCTCTCTCCAGTCCTCAGCCTGTTGTTCCACTGTATCTACTGGGGCCTCTACGCCCGCGACGGCGTCGGCAACGGCAGTCTGAAGTTGATGGGTGAGTCCCGTGTACTTGTGTCCCACAGCACACACACACACACACACACACACAGTGGCCAGGACACACACATACAGAACACACACAGAGAGACCTAGGCCTATATATACACACACACACACACACACACAGGCCAAGACACACACACACACTCATACAGTGCACACACAGAGAGACCTAGGCCTATATATATATAGTATATATTGTGACACACTCGACTGTAATGGGGAGGGAAAGTTCACGTTTAATAGCACTGCCAATTCCGTAATCCAATCGATTCGTCGTAGTCCGTAAGCAGGGTCTATCACACCGGGATGAAGTCTCATACAGATCAGGGCGAGGCAGGCGGGAGGGTAGTCAGGCAGGCGAGGGTCATACACAAGACGCGTTCTCAGACGTTCAAAAGGCAAAGGCACACAACCACAGAACTCACACGGCGTCTTTATCTCCACTCTTCCTCCTCCTCCTCCTCCTCCTCGTCCACGTCCACTTCTTCCTCGTCCACTTCCACCACTTCGACGTCGACCTCCACTTCCCAGGTCCTCTCCTATTTATGTCCTGAATACAGGGCATTGATTGGCTGCCGCCGAGTTCCTTTAACAAGGCGCAGGTTTCTCCAATACGGATGATTGCCGGTCTCGGCGGCTGTGTCTCACTGGTTCCCTCTGGGGGCCGAAGTGGGAATGCCGGAACCAAAGAATGCTTCCATAGCTCTCCTCTTATGCTCCTCGGTGGCTGGCTGCCACATACCCTCCCCCTCAGCTCTGACCGGGAGGGAGGGGCGGCCCAGCCCCCCAAGGCGTCTCTCCTGGACATGGCGCCTGGGGTCCCATGCGCGACTCCGGACCTTCTTAAAGTTGGGCGAGGACGGCACCCACCCCTGCTTCGGATGCGTCCATTTAGACCACGAGGGGCTTTGAGAAATCCGGGGTCTCCAACCCTGGTCCTGAGCAGAGGACGTTCTTTATCTCTTGGAAGGCCCTCTCCGTCTCTTCGGTTCGTCTGCGGCACCTGCTCCCGGTTCGTCTGCAGCATCTCGTCTCGGCTCACCTGCACCTCCTCCTCTCGGTTCATCTGCGGCACCTCCTCCCGGTTCGTCTGCAGCATCTCGTCTCGGCTCACCTGCACCTCCTCCTCTCGGTTCATCTGCGGCACCTCCTCCCGGTTCGTCTGCAGCATCTCGTCGGGTATGCTGTGCTGGGTGACATCCAGCACCTGCAGGACCCTCTGCTCCACCCACTCCTTGGAGACGAGGGCCTCCGTCAGACTGCCGTGGAGGCTCTGGATCTCGTTGCTCTTGCTGTTTAGTTCCTCCCGTTGCTTGAGCAGGCGGTTCATGTCCTGCATGCTCTCTTCAGCGCTTCCTCCAGCTCATCCACGCGCTGGGTGTTGGCGTTATACTTGGGCTCCATGTCATCGATGTAAGCGCTCTTCTTCAGTAGCTCATCGTTCAGCAGCTCATCGTTCAGCAGCTCATCGTTCTTCTTGTAGTACTCCACCGTCCCCTCCAGCTGGGACACCTTGTCTGAGGAATGCCTGAGCACCTCCATCTCGTCCTTGAGGGATTGGGCCTCGTCGGCCAGGGAGGTCAGCTCCTCGTTCTGGGAGCGCGCATCCACCAGCTCCTGCACCAGCTCCTTGCAGCGGATGCGGTAGTCGTCTTTAGCCGTCTCCAACCTGAACGTCTCCTCCTGCAGCTGCTCCAGTTGCGTCTGCAGGGCCAGCAGCTGGTTCTGCAGCTCTTGTTTGGCAGACTGCAGTTTCTCCCACTCTGCGTTGACTTTGTGCAGGTAGTTCTGGATCAGCTACTCCTGCTGCTGCTGCGTCTCCTCCTGCTCTGACAGAGCCAGACGCATGTCCTCCATCACCTGCTGGATCTGTCGCTTGGAGTCGGCCAGCTTCTCCCAGAGGTTGGCCGTCTCCTCGTCTCTCCTGTGGAGATCCACGGCCAGGCCCTTCACCCGGTCAGAGTCCAGCGTGCTCTGCTCCTTCAGCCTGTGCAGCTCCAGGCCTCTGCACTCCAATTCTGCATCCTTCTCCGCGATTGGCTTGCTCAGCTACAGCCACCAGCTCCCTGCGCCTCCCCTGCTGCTCCCGCCGGTTCTCCACCAGCCGCTCCTTGGCCAGCGACGCCTCCTGCTCCACCTGTTGGAGCTTGCCATTGGTCTCCGCCAGCTCTTTCATCAGCCCCCAGTACTCAGAGCGCACCTTGTTCAGCTCCGCAGAGTGCTTGCTCTCCATCTGGTTGGCAGCGGAGCTGACTGCATCTCTCAGGATGCTGTTCTCCTGCTGCATGGCCGTGTGCTGCTCCCGCATCATGGCCTCCACCCGGCCCGCCTTCTGCTTCTCCACCTGCAGCTCCTGGCTGAGCTGCTTCACTTGGTCCTTGGCAATGGAGGCCTCCTCCTGCAGAGTGATGAGGAGTCGCTCTCTCTCCTGGACCTGTGGGTCAGCCCTGGCAGCAGACTCAGCCTTCTGCTTCTTGGCAGATTTCTTCTTCTTGCCGCTGGTAGCGACGGGGGGAACACCGTCCTGGGCCCTGGTCTCAGGCATCAGGGGAGCCTCCATCTCTGCCTCTTCATTGGCGAACTTGTGAGTCCCGGGGGCCGGGATGCCAGTTTTAGCGGCCGGCTGAGGCTCAGCGCTCCTCTCCCCGGCCTAGATCTGGTTCTGGAGCTCGTCCAGACCCCCTCCGTCAATTAGGGCCTGGAACAGCTCCCAGATCCGGCTCTGCCCAGCTTGGATCTGGTTCTGGAGCCCGGCCTGGAGCACAGGGTCCTCCGCTGTCTGCGGTGCTCCAGCGCCCCCTGCTGCCTGCTTGGGGTCCGAGGCCAGAGCCGCATCCTGAGGCTTGGCTGCCCCCTCCCAGGCCCCCTGGAGGTTCTCCTGGTGTACCCGCATGAACTGTTCATGGCGAGCCTGCTCCTGTCGATTGTCCTGGTTGCTCTGAATAATCTGCGCGAGCAGTGCCTCCAAATAATTTTTTTGTGTGGGTGAATTATTATTTTCAGTCAGAATTCCTGTGCATGGCATTCTCCACCATATGGTGACACACTCAGGGGGATGAGTGTGCTCGAGTGTTCACGAGACTGAAATATAATGAATTCAAGTTCCACACCCGGGTTTCAATGAAATACAACTTTTATCGACTGTAATGGGGAGGGAAAGTTCAGGGTTAATAGCAGTGGCAATTCCGTAATCCAATCGATTCGTCGTAGTCTGTAAGCAGGGTCTATCACACCAGGATGAAGTCTCATACAGATCAGGGCGAGGCAGGCGGGAGGGTAGTCAGGCAGGCGAGGGTCATACACAAGACGGGTTCTCAGACGTTCAAAAGGCAAAGGCACACAGCCACTTCTTTTGCTTCCACAGAACTCACAGTGTCTTTATCTACACTCTTCCTCCTCCTCCTCCTCCTCGTCCACGTCCACTTCTTCCTCTTCCACTTCCACCACTTCAACGTCGACCTCCACTTCCCAGGTCCTCTCCTATTTATGTCCTCTCCTATTTATGCCGCCGAGTTCCTTTAACAAGGCGCAGGTTTCTCCAATACAGATGATTGCCGGTCTCGGCGGCTGTGTCTCACTGGCACCCTCTGGGGGCCGAAGTGGGAATGCCGGGACCGAATAATGCTTCCACAGCTCTCCTCTTATGCTCCTCGGTGGCCGGCTGCCACAATATAAATTATATATATATATATATATATATATATATACACACACAAACAGGCCTATACACACATCTCCAGACACACACGCAGGCCAAAATCAGCAAAACCAAAACAGACCAGCACAGACACAGACCAGCCCACAGAAACAGAGACAGACCAGCAAACAGACACAGCGACAGACCAGCACACAGACACAGAGACAGACCAGCACACAGACACAGAGACAGACCAGCCCAGCACACAGAGACAGACCAGCACACAGACACAGAGACAGACCAGCACACAGACACAGAGACAGACCAGCACACAGAGACAGAGACAGACCAGCACACAGACACAGAGACAGACCAGCACACAGACACAGAGACAGACCAGCACACAGACACAGAGACAGACCAGCACACAGACACAGAGACAGACCAGCACACAGACACAGAGACAGACCAGCCCAGCACACAGAGGCCTGCGCCCACACAGCCCAGCTCCACTCAGTGGCAACAGCTGAGTGGTGTGTGTGTGTGTGTGTGTGTGTGTGTGTGTGTGTGTGTGTGTGTGTGTGTGTGTGTGTGTGTGTGTGTGTGTGTGTGTGTGTGTGTGTGTGTGTGTGTGTGTGTGTGTGTGTGTGTGTGTGTGTGTGCACACATGCATGTGTGGTGTACAGAAGTGTATGTGTGTCTACGTGTGTAGCACTGACCTGATTTCATCTTCCCTTATGGTATTACAGATTCGGAAACCACAACCTAATTACCCACTATCTGTATCTCTCTCTTTCTCTCTCTCTCTCTCTCTCTTTCTCTCTATCTCTCTATTTCTCTCTCTCTCTCCGTCTCTTCTTTTTCTGTCTTTCTGTGTCTCCAGGGAAATTATTGTTCTCCGTGAGTTTCTTGGTGTTCCTACTTATGTTGATCCTGCTGGGAAAAGGGTTCACTGTCACCAGGTAGGTGTTGATGTGCATCTGCCTGTTTAGCATGTGTGTGTGTGTGTGTGTGTGTGTGTGTGTGTGTGTCTGTCTGCTATCTGTGTGTGTGTGTGTGTGTGTGTGTTTGTGCGTGTGTGTGTGTGTCTGTCTGCTATCTATGTGTGTGTGTGTGTGTGTGTGTCTGTGTCTGCTGTCAGTCTGTGTGTGTGTGTGTGTGTGTGTGTGTGAGTGAGAATGTGGGTCTGCTGTCAATCTGTGTGTGTGTGTGACTGAGAGTGTGTGTGTGTGTGTGTGTGTGTGTGTGTGTGTGTGTGTGTGTGTGTGTGTGTCGGCATGACAGCGTGGCTCTCTTGTCACACAGTGTCAGGGCTGGCTGTCACAGCACTAAAATCTCCCCTTGAGATGTCATGTCGGTGTGGGGACAACACTGTGGACCAGAACCTCCCTCCCTCCCTCCCTCCCTCCCTCCCGGCATGTGTGCGTGGATAGATGGATACCATCAGAGAGAGAGGACATACTTTTAGATGATATAAACCCCCTGTTATTAACGCACCCGCCATACGCCAGCCAGACGAGCACCGGGGAGAGAAGATACTGGGTTGTTAGCTGCATTAGGCTGGCAGTGCCTCGCAAACAAATCATCCAAAAATAGCATGAAAAGAACAGAAAGAAAAGCAAACAAAGACAGATCTAGACAATATAGACGTGGTGTTAAGCTTTTAACACAGACACACACGCTGTGCTGAAATAGCCTACTGCAATAAAACTAAATACTCAGCACTGCTGTGGTGCAAGTGGTCCAGATTTGGAGCAGCAAGCAGCGACGATGATGGTGCTTGCTGGACCAGGGCCTGCTAGCAGCGGGGGTCCGGGCGTGGGGGCCGGGCTGTGGACCGGGCTGTTCTCTGGTTGGTCAGCTCTGGCTGTTGGGGGGTGTGGCTCTCTCCTTGAAACGCGTCAGTGTGTGACCGCCGCGGGGGTTTAATAGTCAAACAACCGTGAGGTGTACATAGAGCCAGGAGGACATGCTGTAGATCAGCGCTGTGTGAACAGACCCATAAATATGCCTGTGTGTGTGTGTGTGTGTGTGTGTGTGTGTGTGTGTGTGTGTGTGTGTGTGTGTGTGTGTGTGTGTGTGTGTGTGTGTGTGTGTGTGTGTGTGTGTGTGTGTGTGTGTGCGCCACAGGGCAAGGATCAGCCACAGTGGCTCGGTGAAGTTGAGCATCTACATGACGGTCTACACCATCACCTACGTCATCCTCTTCATCTACGAGGCCGAGGTATACGGCACCACACACACGGCACTACCCACAATGCACCGGGAGGCCGCTCCTATACTGCTATACGGCATATAGAAAACACACAAAACACTAATCCTGTATTCATTGTTATTCTTGGCGTATGTCTGAGATTAGCAAAGGATTAGGGATTTCCTGGAATTGCACAGAGGACGAAAACAGAACAGAACTGGTTTAACTTGATCAATTCGCATTAATCTGCTACAATGCGCCATGTTGAAACACCGACACAATGCTTACAAAGCTAAAAACCACAGCCAGCGCTTTTGAAACGCGAGATCTGCTCATGTCTCAGCGCCGTGTAATTAAACCCCGACGTCAAGAACACAGAAACACGGATGTGATTGGCTCGGTTCTTAGTTGTGGCGCAAGTCTCCGAATGAATGAATAATACATGCGGCGCACATACACATACATAGCACATCGCTAATAGCGTCGCATGCGTAGCTGCGTGTTTATGGCTGTGCAGGACACCGCCGGGAAGGTCTTTGAAGACGCGAAGGAGAAGGTTATGGAGGCGGCAGGGAGCCATCATAACTGTAGTCATCTCTCCCCAGCGGGAGCCAGCAGGCGCCCGGGCAACACAGTGTATCTCCCGGCCGCCCCTCGCGCGCGGTCCCACTTATTACACGGCTCCGAAACTCTGGGGAGCACCAACTAAAAATACAGTAAAACTAGGTTACGATCGGAAATTAAATGGAGACCCGGGTGTGATGCCGCCATAGCCCACAGGGGCTCTGTGTTTAACGCGGCCCTAATAGCTTTATCTTTAGCCGTCCAGGCTAGCTATGTATAATGTATGAAAAAAAAAAAAAAGTTACCCTGTAAGCATAGTGCTATTCAATCACTGGCCTGTGAAATGTAATCCACGGGCTGTCTCACACTCCACACTCACACACACACACACACACACACACACACACACACACACACACTCACGTACAATCACACACACACACACACACACACAGGCGCGCATACGCAATGCACACGTGGATGACCCTGTTCTCGAGAGGTGTCAATGTCACTGTTCCAGACTCAGCAACTTCCCGTGAACTTCAGACTTTACTTTTTCTCTCAGAATTTCGGTGCATCGACTACTGAGCCATCAGTGGATGCTGCGACACAGGATTTTTTTTTTTTATATATAGCCAAGCAGTTTATCTTCATAACCGGAACCAAAACACACAGTAGCCGCAAGCAAAGCAAGCACCCGTGAGCGTCGATCTGAGCGCGCGTGTGCGTGTGTGTGTGTGCGCTGAATCCAAGCCACTCCTACCCACTGGTTTGTCCTTGTCTTTGTCTTTGTCTGCTGCTGTGTGCCAGTTCTTTGACCCGGGGGAGGTGCTGTATGCCTACGACAGCCCCGCCGGCTACGGCCTGATGGGCCTGCAGCTGGTGGCCTACGTGTGGTTCTGCTACGCCGTGCTGGTCTCCCTGAAGCGCTACCCCGAGAAGCAGCCCTTCTACATCCCCTTCTTCACCACCTACACGCTGTGGTAGGGGGCGCCTCTTGCGTGCGTGTGTGTGCGTGTGCGCGTGTGTGCGTGTGCGTGTGCGTGTGTGTGTGTGTTTAATGATGCCGCCGATGATCTGTGATTGGTGAAATGGTGTACCCCCCTAGCCTACTTATCAGCTGCTTATACATGTGTGTGTAGGTGTGCACGCACAGGTACACACACACAGATCTCAGCACATGCACGCACACACACATTCCTCATCCACTATCCTGTTTCACTGTCGTGTCCAATTTGCAACAACAAATACCTTCCTACCTCTCATCAGCCGTACCTCCTCTTCACCCGTGGGCTTATCTCCCTGCTGCCTTTACATTCACTGAATATGATTATACTATACATATTATACCCTCTATTATATTATTGTTCTGGCAGAGAGGAAGTGGACATCACAGAGCTCCAACAATCAACTCCTGTATGGATGTGTGTGTGTGTGTGTGTGTGTGTTATAAATGAAGCAATTTTTTTTGTTATTACTTTTAAATGCTTTGTTGAGGCCCAGGGACAGATGTTGATGAATGAATGCGAATGACTAGAGGGGAGGAACGCTGATTGGGCTGACTTAAACCAGAAACTGCACTACTTACTATGTGGACTGTAGTGTGCGAGATAGACCTTTAAAACGAAATACGTAATCTAAAAATGAAAAAACAGGGACGTGTATTTACCATGAGTCTAGCGGGGTGGGGGGGGAGTTTGCTCAGACAGTCATCAAATATCCAAATATTGAAGCAAACAATCCTGGGGTCTCGGGTGCATACAAAAACCCTCGTTGATGGTAAAATGACCCCAGAAGTTATGAAATTCCCCTTTTAAGTGTGTGTGTGTGTGTGTTTGCGTGTGTGTGTGTGTGTGTGTGTGTGCGTGAATGAGCATCCATCACCGGAGCACAAGCAGTTCCCCATCATCCTTCCATCATTCATTCATTCACATCCCGGTCCGGACAAACGTCCCATCTCCACCGTAGCTGTAGGGGACAGGGGTTCCTCGCCTCAGGACCTGTGTGGTCGGTGTTGACCGTGTTCCGTGTCTTGATGTAGCGGGTTCCGTAGCAGGAAGGCCCTCCCTCGTGGCCTGTACAACCCCCGCCCCTCTTCTCCTCCCTTCTCCTCTTCCTCCTCCCAGTAGGCCTTCCTCTGCATGCTCACCTCAGATGTTAGCAAATGGAAAGCACTCCCCTCCCTTCCCTCCCTCCCTCCTTCCCTCCCTCCCGCCCTCTCCCTCCACAAGTGACGGACAACGGGATCTGAGAACTTCTTGAAATAAGCAGAACGCATCACAGAGTGGTTGATCCCCTCTGCGACACAGATCGCCGACTGAATATCTTGTAACATATCTTGAGAATGTCAAAAAGTATATTCCTATACTCATTCCTATTCCTATTCCTATCTCAAAAGCAGCTAATAAACTCAAGTCTGGGGAAAGGCTCAGTATCCACCAATCGGTAGTTCACCAAACAGTTTAGTTTGGTGAACTACCGTCCTCAAAGTCTGAATCGATGTAGCTTCCCACAGCAAGTGTACGTGTCTGGTTAGCCACTCGGATACGCCGCCAGGAGGGAAAATAGACTCCGCCCCTTTGAATCGCCTTAAAGGAACGGAAGGAAGGAGTTCGATAGACCGAAATAACGTGAGATTGCAGCGGATTTCACAGAACATAATTTTCTGATGCATAATGCACACCTTGATAACCCTTAATAGCTTAATTAGAAGTCGTTTACGCATTTCTGCTGTATAGACTAATCACTTTAAAAACTGATTAGGCTGTACACACATGCATGCATGCACACATGCATGAACACACACACACACGCACACGGACACACACACACGTAGAAGATATTTGTTGTCATACTAACCATAGGTAACATCTCGGTAATGAATGATGTTTTATGCAGCTGGTTGGGGTCTCTTCTCAATTATGATAATGTATGCAGCCTTTTGAAGTGCTCATAAAGGTACCTTATGGATGTGTACGGCCCTCCATGCATCACACTTTGCTTTGGTGCTTCACGTCCACCGAGCGTCTGAGCTAACCGCTAACTGTGCGGTAGATTACAATGACTAATGCCACCTCTCCCCCTCTCTCTCTGTTCCTCTCTGTGTCTCTCTCTCGCTCTCTCTCTCTGTCTTTCTGTCTCTCGCTCCCTCGTTACGACCCCATCTCCCACATTATTGTATTATTATCTGTCTCTTTCCCTTCCAGCCCCGTCCTGCTATTGTTGTTATTTATGTTGTTTTCATTCAGCCTCCTCTCTCCGTCTGCTCCTCTCTCTCTCTCCTCTCTTCCCTCGCCTCGCTCCATTTCATATTTCATATTTCATGTTTCCAATTTGTGCCTTAATGTGTCGTAGCATCTGGTGTATTTAGTCAATGTAATTTTTTTTTATCAAGTAAGATCATGGTCCAATGGATCATCTATGGTGATATGCTTATACTGTTGTTGTGATCATCTGTGATTCTGTAGCTCTACATCTCTATATGCTATAGGTTCTTTGCAGTGCCGGTCATGGCTCTGATCGCCAACTTTGGGATTTCCCGGTGGGCTCGGGAGAAGATTGTGAACGGCATCCAGCTGGGCATCCACCTCTACGCCCACATAGTGTTTCTGGTGGGTGTCACACGCACACACGCACGCAGCACACACACAGACACACACACACACACACTCTCCTTCTCGTTCCCTCCTTCTCTTTCTCTCTACACTCGCTCGCTCTGCCTTCCTGACTTTTTTCTCTCACACATTTTTTGTCTCTCTCATTAACACACACAGACACACATACACACGCACACATACACACTTCCCTCTTTCTCTCTCTCCCTCTCTTTCTGTGTGTGCATGCATTCGTTGAACACACCTGAACAGGCAGCACAGACGGACACACACACACCTGATCAGGCAGCACAGACGGATGCCCGCCACAGTCCATCAGCTGCTCCTCTTCTCTCCGGCCTCCATCTTGTTCGCAGCCTTGAGCCACTCCTCGGCTGATTTATTTGCCCCACTTCCGCAATGCGACTCCAGTCATTACTTTCTTATTACTTTTCTGCACATTTAATTCCCCCAAACATTTGGCGCCCGATGGCGCGTGCATATCACACAACATGACCAAATGACATGTTAAAAACTAATGTGCACAAACTAATCTCAGCTCCAGTGTTTTTTTCATGTTTCACATCCCTGCGTTTTCTCCTCTGCTCGCATCTGATAGGTGATCACCAGGCCCTCCGCAGCCAATAAGAACTTCCCGTACCATGTCCGCACCTCCCAGATCGGCATCCTGCTGTCCAGCCCCAAGGGGGAGGCGGCGGGGGAGGGCTTCCCTCACCACGCCTACGGGAACAGCTCCTTCCTGGGCGACTCGCAGCCCAACTTCACCGAGCTCTTCTCCATCCACTCAGTAAGCGACCCGCCCCTGCCCTGGTCACTCACAGACCGGGCATTACAACATGTTCAACGTGTGTGTGTGTGGGTGTGTGTGTCTGTGTCTGTCTGTCTGTCTGTGTCTGCGTGCGTGCGTGTGTGTGTGTTTGTTTGTTTGATAAGTGCCTGGTCTGTTGTTTTGCCGTTAATGTGACTGCAGCCTGATTGTACAGATTGAGACTGATTGTGGCTAAATGCAGCAGACAAATACAGAGACGGCAATCCTGTGCTGACAAGATCTCAGCACATCTCAGTGTCTGACTGGAATGGTGTGGTCAACTCACTGTGGGCCTTTATAAATAAAGGAGATTTATTGCATCCTTATTGCATCCAGCCCATTTGTCTCTCCTTATAATTATTATAATAATTATTTTTCTCCCTAAAGTGCTAAGGTTGGCTACACCCGCGATAGCTCACTCATCACTATGGTAATTGATGCAAACAGAGTTCATAGGTCACAGACCCGATGGAACAATTTAATCCTAAAGCTTGGATTTTTTTTCCGTCTTTCAGCCATTTCGGTTGTGTCTGTAAATAGGAAAAGCACCTGATGACATGCTAATATGTCCAGAAGGCCTCACCTCACTCACACGTGCCTCCCCTTAATTAAACCCCAACAGACTACAACCCGAATGAGGCCAGATGTTGATGCTACCGCTATCAATCCTCATCCTCTCTCTCTCTCTCTCCCCCTCACTCTTTCGCTCCACCCCCCCCTTCGTCCCAGGAACCTGTGAAGACGGTGGACGAGACGGTGGCCCGCAAGGGACAAGAGGTGGCGCGGAACAGCGAGCAGAAGATCATCACCACCGTGGCCGCCGACCTGCTCGCCGAGTTCCCACCTCCCCCTCCTCCTCCGCCACCCCCGCCCATACCGCCTCGCCTGACCACGCGATCCTCGTTCACCGAGTACTTCAGCATGCAGGGCGGGGGCGGGGGGTCTATGGGGACCAAGGCATAACCGAGAGAGAGCTGTGAAGGACAAGAGGACAGAGAGAGAGAGCCTGCGAGAGAGAGCCTGCAAGAGAGAGCGATGGTGAGTGGAGAGAATGAGAGTTCATAAATGGAGTGCCAGTATTAAATGAGAAGATTCGGAGACGGGAAAAAAACGAAGGAACAGAACACTCAAATGTAAAAAAAAAAATACTGCTGTCAGAAGCACGGCGTGTGAACGGAATCCCCCCCCCCCCCCCCCCCCCCCCCAGAGCGCTCCGTCTTGACCTGCGATAGAGCACACAGAGTCGGAATTGTGACCCGAACGGCGGCAAATAGCTCGGAGAGATTTGGTTTGATGCCGTCAAAGTGCGTCGGAGAACGAAGAAGCAATAAATATTTTATGTTCGACGATGGGTTAGAGTGTGGCGCAGAGAGAGAGAGAGAGAGAGAGAGAGAGAGAGAGAGAGAGAGGGAGAGAGAGAGAGAGAGAGAGAGAGAGAGAGAGAGAGAGAGAGAGAGAGAGAGAGAGAGAGAGAGAGAGAGAGAGAGAGAGAGAGAGAGAGAGAGAGATCAAAGTGGATCTAGGAAAGAGCAATAGAGAGACGACTGTAGCTCTGTGCGGAAGCCAATGGAAAACACTTGTTGAAAAAATGTATCAAGGCATCACTGGTGATGGGGCTGGAAGGGGTGTATACAGTTAAGTGTCATTGCAAAAAAAAAAAAAAATTCTCATGCCATTTCAACATACCTGAGTAAAGTGTTTATCTCCCTGTACGCAACGACATTAGTTCTATTGTTTGAGTAACTTTATATTGCTATAAGCCTCAGTTGCACCCACTTCATTTTGACTAATATGCTGATGTGTAAATGTACAATGTCACGTTGGCTGTGGACACTTCTAGGTACTTAGAAGTAAAAAAACACAAAAAAACGCATGTTTAGATTGTGCTTTTTCTCTCCAAAACCAGATATATAGATATTCCACATATACTATTTGAGCATTGTATGTATTCAAACCTACATTTTGTAGTTGTATACAATATGCTGTAGTATATTTTAAATGGCAAATCATCTCTTGATAGAGAAGTATGATGCTTATTTAATACTATTACCAACACCGCCCTCTCTCATACTATATTATCAGTGTAATAGTACCTCCATGTTGTTTTGCTTTCCACTAGACTGCAACAGAAGTCCGACATTATTTGTATGTGTGTACGTAGATGTTGGTGAATGTACTGATGCAATAGAGCACAAGAACAGGGGCTGGGGGGTCTCTTTTGTTACCGTACTTGTATACTATGATTGGTGGCATCTGTTTTTATTTAGAACATATGTACGGTACAGTTGTACATGTCCCCAACTAGTTTTACTTTAAGTGTCTACAAGAACTTGCCCCTAACAAGTATACTGCACATAACATGTCTTGATTGATTTTTGGGAAATATTTAATATTTATAGTTTTGTTTATTATATGCAATATATATATATATATATATACACATATATAGTTTTGCCCCCTAAAATCAAGCAATGACATAAAATACAATACTTTGTAGACAAACTGTGAAAATAGCAACTGAAGTGTACATTTTGTTTGTCCTGCATGGAGCACTTTATTGTTCCCGGTCTCACTCCAGTTGTGATCCTGTCACCTGAGACCGATCTGCATTCACACACACAGCACCGTCCTAACGCCACCTAACACGTGTAAATATACTCCTAAAATGTTGGTGCATTTTAGAGGATGGGAAATATGACTTTTATAAGGATGAATTCCACAGAAAATCGATAAGGGCGATGTGAAGTTTGAACATTGATGAAACTGAATTTCCACTTGTATCTTTTCCTGTATGAAAACACCCTCAACTCAAAAGTCCAAACATAGTGATGGTGACAGTATGATGCAAAACTTGTATTAATTTGTATCCTCCTAACTAAGATGCATTGGTTGAGCCAATGCTCATTTAGAAAACGAACCCAAAACAATGTTATCTGGAATTGGATCAATCTGACCTAAATTGAACCCGAAACAATGTTATCTGGAATTGGATTAATCTGACCTGAATCTAACTCGATCTGGGGCCCTCCTCAGCAGTTTTATCAACGTCTATCTCGCGATAACGTCAGGAGTGTACCAGAATGTGCAGACTTGGTGGTGTGTTGTTATTATTCGTGGGAGTATAGCAAAGAGATATCAATGTGTCTGTGAATACCGAATACTTGACAAAGCCCTATATAGCCGTTTCCTGGTCGTTGTGTCGGATCTCATATTTGGCATGACTGCCGTTAATTTCCTGTTGCTTATGGTTATGGTTGCCATGACGAAAATAAAGTGTGACTGTAGTGAACAGACTCTGAGAGGAGCGGCTCATGCTGCTTCAGCAACGCGGGTGTGAACCAAGTAGAAGTACACGCACGCACATACAAGCTGGGGGGGCAGCGATGAGCAGGGCTTGTGTATGCATGACGGAGGACAGCGCACAGCCGCTCAGAGCGAATGGGTTATGAGCACATCACTGAAGCACTGTTCATATGCATTTTAATGGTGTCATGAGAATTCTATGCTGTACATATACAATTTTTTGCAAACTAATAAAGACTATGTTGGGTTTATTAGACACCTTGTGTGGATCTGGCTTGTTTCTTACTTGCTTGTATTATATTATATGATATGATATTATATGCATTTGTACAATCCAATACTATGAATTCTATGAATTCTTATTACGCCTAATAGTCCTTTCTGCCTGCTGCCCATTAGGAGTTCATTAAAATGAAACACCATGAGCACGGCATTTAGCCTGAGGTTCTGTTCACCCACCCACCCGCCCGCCCGCCCGCCCGGCCTTGGCCAAATAACAGTCCCTGAAGCATAATCACTGCCAAAGAGGAATCCATCTCACTGTTAATCTGCCACTTAAAGCTCTTACAAAGAGTTGTGTGGGGACTGGAGTGGTGTGATAAATCTCCTGCAACTCAATTTCACAAACACTAAGGAGGTGGTGGTGGTGGGGAGTGTGTGTTTGGTGGCTGGTTTAAGCAGCCTCACCTGCATGGCCCTGGCTGATTGGTCAGGGGCTGGTTGGGGCTGCACACCTGTGATGCATTGGCTAATCAAGGCCCACAGGTTAAATCAGCCATCAACACACACACACACTTGGGGAGTGCCAGCATGCTCACCATCTGCTCTGTTTTCTTTCTTTCATTCATTCATTCATTCATTCATTCATTCATTCATTCATTCATTCATTCATTCATTCATTCATTCATTCATTCATTCATTCATTCATTCATTCATCCATCCATCCATCCATCCATCCATCCATCCATCCAACAAACTGCAATAAACTGAATTATTCACCACCAACTGCCTGTGTCCTTTGGAGGAGCCCCTAAGAACCCACTTCAGGTGGCGTGCAGCAGCAGCTACTGCTACAGGTGGATTTTGGGAAGCAAAGGGTTAGATAGGAATAGGCCTACAAATACCTGTGCGTCCACATAGACAATAAGTTGGACAGGAATAAGCACACCAAAGGTGAGAGATGCATGTATTTTCTCAGGAGACTCAGATCTTTCACTGCCTGCAGATGTTTTATCACTGGGTGGTGGTTATCTTCTATTTACACTGCAGTATGCACAGGGCAGTGTGAAGGCAGCCAATGCCAATAGACTGAATAAGCTTGTCAGTAAAGCGGGCTCTCTCCCGGGAGAGGAACTGGAGTCTGTGGCGGTGGTGGTATCAGAGAGGAGGATGCTGAGGAAACTATATTATGAATGATGCCTCTCATCCTCTGCTGCACGTCACACTGGAGTCATGCATACCTGAGCACCTTCAGCCGCAGACTGAGATCAGCGAGGTGCACCACAGAATGCCACCGGAGGTCTTTTCCCCCAGTAGCCATCTATAACTCTTCCCCCTTCTGCAGGAGGGATAGCTGAAACATCCAACACTGAGAACAAGAAAATCAATCCGTGCAATATTACTTATTACATTTTTTCAATGTTTAATATTACTTTCAATATCATTGAAAACAATATGACTATATATTTTACCACTGAATATATTTTACTTGTATACATTACTTGTATATTTTAGTTTACTTAATTAACTCAATTCCCCTACTCTCATTGTTCTATTAGCACTGGTGTTTACTCTTTATACACTACATGTATTGCTTTATTTGTTTTATTATGTTGTAATTATTGAGCAATCTCTAGCACAATAATTTCCTTTGGGAGTAATAATGTAGCCTAATGCTTGTTGGAACTACTTTTGCTCTCTGTGTGGAAGAAGGAAACCAGAGCAAAAGATCTAATCATGCTGTATCTATATATCTATCTATATAATCTAATCAAATGCAAATTGTAGTCTAAGATAAGACAAGATGGTACTTTATTAAGCCCAGATGGGAGATTCACATGTCACAGTATATACAGGACAGTAATAGAAAAAAAGACAAAGAAATAAGGTAAAAACTAAAAATACAGATGTTTCTATTTATACAAAATGTGACTAGTAGCATTGTAAATATAAATGTACACATTATAGACAGGTGGGATTGATAACTAACCTACATGTGACACCATTGAACATATACATTGACAGTTATAAACAAGTTTCGACGTGAAAGTGTCCAGAATGTACAACATTATTGAACTTAATAAATAGATTCAAATAGAAAGTGAATTATGTTGTGTGTATGCATTATATAAGCATGACTAGTAGTGAGGGATGTAGTGTCAAATGCCAAGGCGGAACCTTTGTTTCTTCTCCAAAAGCAAGCCGGACATTTAGAGTGGTGCACACAGCGCGCATGGACACAGCCGACCCCGGGATTCTGTCTTTGACATTTATTAGCGCTCGTTTTAGCAACACGTTATTGTTTTTTCTTATATATAAAGAAACTATTTATTTGCAGGACAAGTTCTAATAGTTCGCCTCCTTGTAGGCAACATGCGTCTCACCTTGCAGTTGTGTATATCCCACGGGCGAGTTGCGCGGAGAATCGGTCTCGGACCCGAGTCCCGGATCAACGTTCTTCGTAACATTTTAACTGGACTCGTCCGACACGAGAGGATAGAAACTACCGCCGGGCGGGCAGACGAAGTCCGCTTCTATGCGGAAAAGGTGAGGCGGTGACGTTACCTTCGTGTTTAAATCCACCACTGGACTATGACGACAAGTTGACTTTACCGTCATTACTGTAGCTATTCAACGGTTGAACTGTTATTATTCACTGGGGCATTAGTCGATGTCCACATAACCGCATGGAAACTACCCGGGCTGTCTGTACACCGCCTGGTGTACAGAGCCAAGTCTGTGTGTACACTGATCCAAAGTGACAACTCCATGCCGTCCATGGGGCTGCTATCAGGTTGGGCATCTTGTGCAAGGATGCCTGCACGTAGAAGGCACACGTTGAGCTTTGATCCCAGAACATTTTGTTTGAGTCAACCATCAGACTACCCCAGCATACTACTAGTAGGCTATACAGTTTTTGACTATGGATCCGTACATACTGGTATATAGTTGCCCTATATATTTTTGTAACTAGTTCCTCACTCTGTCCTAACCCTTTGCTCTTAATGTGTCTTTCCTTTGGTCCTAGTTGATCGACTATGCTAAAAAAGGAGATGCTGATGAGAAGGCAATGAGGATGGCCAGTTTCTGGCTAACGGTGTGTACCCACAAAATATCACTAATATAATAAGTTGTATGTTTTGTGTACAGTATGATCAATTGACCCCTCTCTCTCTCTCTCTCTCCCTCCAGGAAAAGGATCTGGTTCCTAAGCTGTTCAAGGTCCTCGCTCCCAGGTTTGAGGCCCAGCAGCAGGGCTACACCCGTATGGCACGTCTCCCCGCCAGGATGAATTTGGATCGAGCCAAGATGGCCGTCCTGGAGTACAAGGGAAACCCCTTCCCTCCCTTGAGTCCCATCAGAAAGGAGAACGAACTGACCCTCATCAACCAGCTGCTCAAAGCATACAGAGAGGAGAGGTCACAGCTGTTGGCAGCCAAGGCTTAAGAACATAACACGACCCCCCCCCTGTGTGCCTGCTGTTAATATACTGGATCAAAGATCACATGTGATGACTTTCAGCTTCTTCCACCGTTCACACAAATACTACCGGGTCAACTGAAGTCCAGATTGCGTGATTTATTGGTCATTCCAATTACAAAATGTTATTTAAAAAATAAATGTTTGTCTTTAATGATTAAGGCCTATCAGTTTATCAGTGTTCCAATTATTATCAGTCGATTTGAGTTAACAATACAACAACACGGACATCAAAAGTAATTGAGAAATTCACACAGACTTTAAGTTTAAGTTTTATGCGCATTATTAGAATAAACTGCAACAAGCATTATGGCAATGAATTCTGAAATGGCTCAGAAGAAGAAAAAAAAAGACATTTATATTAAACTTTATTAATAACTGGTAAATTTTTCAGTTGTTTAACAGTTGGTGGTTTGTAGAAACTGGTGTGAATCCTAGTAGGTGGCCATGGTGGACCGTATCCAGTCGGTAAAGATGCACGTCTGTGGTGGCAGAAACAGTTAACCAAAGATCTATCAACTTTATGACCAAGAAAATATCAACAGTACTACTAGTATAATGAGTTGTATCACAAAGCGCTCTGAAAGGTGTGTTTATGTACCTTGGCGTAGACACCAGGGTGGTTCTTCTCAGCGCAGCCGAAGCCCCAGGAGACCACACCCTGCAGCTCCCCGCCACACACCACCGGGCCACCAGAGTCTCCCTGAGAGGAGCAGTTTGAGATGACTACACGTGTTGCCTTAGAGAAGCCCGGCCATCTAACTAATGAGAGGACTGTACTCAAGGAAGTGCAGTCTCGAGTAATCTTAATTGTCCACAAATATGGCTTCACAGGTTGGTTAAAACACATCACAGTAAATAGCAATACATACAGGTGGATTAAAAACACAGTAATCACAGTAAATAACAATACAATAACTGCAACATGCACAGTACAGACAATAAGGTGCATGGTTCCAGTATGGATGGTGTTTAAGAATTTAATTATTGCATTTGGTATGAAAGACTTGGTGTTCTTGTTTGCTTAGAGGCTGTAATGTCTCCCCATATGGGATACATCCAATTTACTGATTAGATGCAAACACTGTATTAAAGTGTATTCGGAAAGTGTCAAGTATTTAAGCTCCTACTGCTTCAACAGGCTGATCATTAATCAAAACAGGTGGAAAATAATGACAGGTGTTGGGGTGACTCACAAGAATCAGCTCCCTAATCTTACTTAATTAAACATAATCAGAATCAGCTTTATTTTTTATGCTTTTGTGAAATTGTTGCATAACTGAGTAATAAAAAGGGCATTGTCGTCGCACCACTTAGTAAGCTCACCAATATGGAAATATGTAGATTAACTGCAGATGAGTATAGTGTCTTAATATCTGAGGAAGGTTACTGTGGGAAGTAACAGCACCAGTTCCTCCTGTTTTGTTCGACTCAGTGATTAAGCTCTGCATTAAATCAAAGGTAAACCTGTGACCCACTCTCAGCTATACTATAACTGTTGTACAGCACAAACAGTAAACTGTGAGTCACCTGGCAGGAGTCCTTGCCCCCCTCCACGTATCCGGCGCAGAACATGGCCTCTGTGATCATTCCAGGGTAGGAGTTGTCACAGACCTCCTGGGAGAGGATGGGGACGTCCACACACTGCAGACGGTTACTGTCGGCCGCTGTACAACAAACAAACAAACAAACAAGCAAGCAAACAACATGGTCACTAATGCAATGATTAACACAGGGGCAGTATAGTGTTGTGGTTAGTGAGGGTGTTCCACTCCCAACCCAATGTGCTTCGGTTCGATCCCCAAAGGCTAAAACACAGTGGCTCCAGCTCACCAACTGGCTGGGAAGGCACACCATTGTTTATGATAAGGTACTTTGTTCGATCCCCAGATGTCCCGCAGTGTAGTGCAGCAGTGTACCCACCGGAGCTCATGGTGACCCCCCAGCCTGACACGGTGCACATGGTCCCAGCGAGGGCACAGCCAGTGGGCAGGGCCACGGGCTGGACGTACTGGTTGAGGGTGGCGGGCTGGCTCAGCTTGATCAGCATGATGTCGTTGTTGACGATCCAGGACTCGTAGTTGGGGTGAGGGATCACGTGGGAGGCGGAGATCACCTGCTCGTTGCCGTCCAGCCACCAGCGGTTGTGGTCCCCGAGAACGACGTCCATTTTGCTGTTGGGGAGGAGAGCGGGTAGAATGAAGAGTCTGGAGATATGGTTGTACTTTCCTCTATTTATTCACATACTGCAAAAAACTGGAATGGAATGAAATGGAAACAAGAATGAAATCGGTATGGATGAATGTATTTATATGCAATGCATCCTATCTGCATATAGAGAAGCAAATTCAATATTTATTCAAAAATCGAGTGCTGAAAACGGTGAGTATTTTGGAACTGATGTAAGCGACTCACGACTTGAAGCAGTGAGCAGCAGACACCACCCAGTCCTGGCTGACCAGGGAGCCGCCGCAGAAGTGGTATCCAGAGTTCAGAGACACTTGGTGGGGCTGGGAGTGTGGAACACACTCCTTCCCTCCCACAATCTTGTCATCCTCGGTGGCAACTAAAAATACACAAACAATGATTGAAAAAAATCAAATAAACAGCCAGTGATCCAAGCCCATGGATGGAACGACTAAAGCTTAGCTGGAGACATATTTATCAGAGGCTGCCAAAGTTGCAGTTCTCAAGCCAGTACTGGGCAGGGTTTCAAAAGGAGTGGCACCAGGAATACAGCTTTTAGTTTTGCACAATTCTTCCAGAATTGCACATTTATCTTAAAGAAGTATACTTGTGTGCCAAAAAGTATCTCAGCAACGAAGGTCAATTCTATCCACAAAAAAAGTCTTAAATCAACACAAAAGCTGAACCAAGTGAGCCAAGAGTGAAATATGCAATATTTTCAACCCTATAATAACAGATATGGAATTTTAATAATGTATTTGAAATATGATGGCATCCTAAATATCTTTATGGATACCTGCCAAGGGGCATATATTAGGTAGGGCTGTATGAAGACTCACAGGCAGCTCCCAAGAGCAGAACAAGCACCAAAGACCTCATGTCTGGAAGATGAAGATAAAGATGCTGGGATTTTGGCAGGAACTCTGCTTAATTTTTATGGAATGTTTAGCCCCTGCCAACTGATATGACACGCCCCTGATCGTTTCTTGTCCAATCACGACCCTGGAGGGATATTGATGGCATTGGGTTATCATATGGAATTTTCAAAAAACAATCTCAACACACAAACGCATGTTGACTTGACATCAAAGGGTTTATGATAGGCATTATATCTGTGTTGTTTATCCAGAACTGTGTGCTTAGTGTACAGTAAGCCATGTGGGATGGGATGTAATCTGCATTGGGATGTTGACCTTGCCACTCTCACAGGTGGATGCATTCTCACCATCTGGCAACACACAGCACGGGCCTCTACTCATGACTCAATCAATAATTTCAAGATGCATGTTGCAAATGGTATGCACAACCAATGTATCGGCATTTCTGATTTGGTTTGCGATTATGGCCAGAATATTCTATCTCGATAGCGATATATTAGTGTATTTTCTGGTAATTCAGCAAATAAATAGTCTATATAAAATAACCACATTGTATAATAAATAATACATTCAGTGATTGACAGAATAAACTAAATCCGAGGGAGGTTGAACACTATCCTACTGCTGAACATAAAACTGAACATTAGTCTGTTCAATTATACAACAGACAGCGGCAACGGAAAATATAATTTAATATTTTTTTGTATATCCAATATATTATATATTAATGTCTGTTCCGTTCCTTGACTGCTAATAGCTCACAGCCACACAGTTCCAGCTCACTGCTGACCTCCAGGGAGTTTCATAGATACATGTACGAGAATGTACAGAGAATGGTGACCAAAACAAACGGCCAGTGGAGACGCAGCTCTGTGTTCATGAGAGAGGTCAGCCTCTTAGAGAGGCAGTGGGTGGCATATTTGATTTCCAATGAAGTAAAATTTGCCTTCGTGCCAGCAAAGAAACAAATATGATGTTGAGTTGCTTCTTGGTCATGTTTGTTTCCTCATTTGGTACACCAAATAATGCTATCATTGCACAAGGTTGTAAAGTAAATCCAAGGACTTTAGACTACATCAAATATGTCAGACCAGTACCCTGTTAGCAAATGACAAGACCAAAACATGTGTGTCAAATCTGCCACATTAACATGACATCTGATACAACTGCTATCAACATTTGGATAAAAGGAAGACATTTTCGCTCTACTCCAATGCAAGCGATGTACCACCTTAAACTGAATTAGACTCAGTCTTGCACAGGAGGTACTATTGTTCACTCTTTTCAAAGCTTCAGTCCAAATATCTTCTGAGATTTCAGTTCTAAGTACTTTTTCCCATTAAATTTTTATCCTGTCCAGCTTGGCATTGTCCATTGACATGATCATTGTGTAAGAGTGTGCAGTAAAACCCCTCAGCCAAAAAGAAACTTTCAAAATTGAATCTGCAAGTGACTTACTAGGAAGGTTAGGAAACTGCGGGCTATGGCTGCTTGCAAATTGACGGGTTTGAAAGTAGCGAAATAGGTCCTTTTGTTGGAGGTCATATTTGGAACGTAAGTCATTGAAGCTAGAAAAGGGTCCATCTACATATAGATCACTGAACCTCATGATCCCTTTTCTATGCCATGTTACAAAGGTGTGATCCAATTTGGCTGGTAAGAAGTTGTGATTGTTACACAGCGGAGTATAGGTCAAAAGAGTTTCCCTCAGGTTATTCTGCCTCCTAAATTGAGACCATATTTAGTGAGTAGATATTACCACGGGGTTGGATGTAAACTGTGAAATCTTCATAGGAAGATTAGATGAAACCAGGGCTTGGAGGGATGATGATATGCATGACATGCCCTCCAGTTCACACCAGTCTATACTTGGAGATTGAATCCAGTACGCTATTTTGTGGACATTTGCTGCCCAGTATAGCCTCTAAAGTTTGGCAGATCCAACCCGCCTCCTGCTCTTGGTCTAGGGTTTTGACCACTCCATATGAATCCAGATATCATTTTGTCAAGCTGACAGAAAAAGGATTTTGATAAGAAGATCGGAATACATTGAAACAGAAATAAAAATCTCGGCAGAACGTTCATTTTAACACAGTTCACTCTGCCTGCCAAAGTCAGATGTAAAATGTCCCATCTTTATAAGTCTGATTTAAGTTTAGAAATGAGTGGGGCAAAATTTCCATCAAAGAGGTTTTTAAATGAAGGGGTTATGTTAATACCCAAATATTTAAATCCTGATCTAGAAATAAGAAAAAATTGTATGTATGGAGGATGGAGACTGGGAGTGTGTTTGTATCAATTCTAGCCTAGACTTGACTCATCTAGGAGGCCTTTGTGTCTTTACTGGCAAACTGAAGATGGAGACACAAATATGGAAAATTCAACTTTGCTTTGTCACTTTCTCAACTCTGTCTCTTGAGAGTTGAAGTCTATTTGAGTACTCGAACTGAGTTCCAGCTACAAGTCTTATAAAGGAAGACTGGGAGTGGGGGAACCAGGGGAGACTAACCTTGGCGTAGACACCGGGATGCCCCCTCTCCGCGCATCCGTAGCCCCAGGACACGACCCCCTGCAGCTCGCCATCGCACACCAGTGGGCCGCCGGAGTCTCCCTGCATGAAGAACACCAGATTACACATCACGTTTGTCCCAAGAGAAATCCAATGAAATGCAATGGAACAACGGCATCTAAAGAGGAGTGAGGCAATGTATTGTTGGATACACGGGGGGGGGGCGACGGTAGTACCTGGCAGGAGTCCTTGCCTCCCACCATGAAGCCAGCGCAGAACATGGAGTCGGTGATCATGCCAGGGTAGGAGTCCTTACAGTCTTCTTGGGAGAGGATGGGCAGGTCCAGACACTGGAGGCGGTTGCTGTCGGCTGCAGAAACACAACAGAACAGATTGTCAGTCTATTCATGAAAGGTGCCGAAAAAGGACATTTCTTTCCCAAGTATCCCCTGCAATCGTTCCATGCACCCTTAGTCATACCAATACCCCCAATTGAGAAACACTGTCTTAAACCGTCAGGGCTGCCAAAACCCATGAAGAACCATGAACCACCACTCACTGGAGCTCATGGTGTCTCCCCAGCCAGCCAGACACAAGGCACATGGTCCCAGTGGGAGCGCAGGTGGTGGGCAGGGCCACCGTCTGCACGTACTGGTTGAGGGTGGCAGGCCGGCTCAACTTGATCAGCATGATGTCGTTGTTGATGGTGTAGGAGTTGTACTTGGGGTGACGGATGACGTGGGAGGAGGAGATGAACTGCTCGGTTCCCTCGGGGCGGCGGATGTTGTGCTCGCCCAGACGCACCTCCACGTGCCTGGGATGAGGGAGAGAAAGGGAGAGAGATGGAGAGAGAAGGAGAGATATTGTGAGGGACACATGTCATGTCATCTTGTATCTTATAGGTCCCAGCGCCTAAAAATAGCACTTAGCATTGTGTAGCATCTTATCCAAGCTATCTTGCTGTTTACCAGCAAGGGGTCAACCTATATGAATGCTTGAAACTTGGTCTATTAACCTAGTAATTATGAGTTCTTGAAACTTCATCTTGCTGTACAGCTGTATTTTGTCAACAAACTTTATTGTATTCTATGTCACTTTGGCACTTTACCCCCCCAAAGAATCGCCACCTTATCGTGGTGGGGGGGTTTGGGCGCCCCCGTGACCCTGGGAGCTGTGTTGTCCGGGGCATTAGCCCCTGGTAGGGTCTCCCAAGGCAAAGTGGTCTCAGGGGAGGGGCCAGACTAAGAGCGATTCAAAGACCCCATGAAAAGACTCCCGGAAAGAACAGTCACCTCGCCCGGACAAGGGAAACCGGGGCACCCTTCTGGAGCCAGACCCGGGAGGGGAGCTCGTCGGCGAGCGTCTGGTGGCCGGACCTGGATCCACGGGGCCCGGCCGGGCCAAGCCCGAAAAGACAACGTGGAGTCACCTCCCTGTGGGCTCACCACCTGCAGGGAGAGTCATTGGGGTCGGGTGCATTGTATACCGGGCGGTAGGCAAAAGCGGGGTCCTGGGCGTGCGGATCCCCGTCATCGCCGACTGGTTCTAGGGACGTGGAACGTCACCTCACTGGCGGGGAAGGAGCCGGAGCTGGTGCGGGAGGTGGAGCGGTACCAACTAGATATGGTTGGGCTCACCTCCACGCACAGCACCGGGTCTGGAACCAAACTCCTGGAGAGGGGCTGGACCCTCTACTTCTCCGGAGTTGCCCAGGGTGTGAGGCGCCAGGCGGGTGTGGGGATACTCACAAGTCCCCGGCTGAGCGCCGCTGTGTTGGAGTTCTCTCCGGTGGACGAGAGGGTCGCCTCCATGCGACTACGAGTCGCTGGGGGGAAGGCTCTGACTGTTGTGTGTGCTTACGCACCAAACAGCAGCTCAGAGTATCCGGCCTTCTTGGAGTCCTTGGGTGACATCCTGGAAAGGGTTCCATCCGGGGACTCCATAGTTCTACTGGGGGACTTCAACGCACACGTGGGCAATGATGGAGAAACCTGGAGGGGAGTGATTGGGATGAACGGCCTGCCCGATCTGAACCAGAGTGGTGTTTTGTTATTGGACTTCTGTGCTAGTCATGGACTGGCCATAACAAACACCATGTTCGAGCATAGGGTGGCTCACAAGTGTACCTGGTACCGGACCACCTTAGGCCAAAGGTCGCTGATCGACTTTGTAATCGTATCAGCAGATCTGCGGCCGCATGTTTTGGACACTCGGGTGAAGAGAGGAGCAGAGCTGTCAACTGATCACCACCTGGTGGTGAGTTGGATCAGATGGCGCGGGAGGCTGCCAGACAGACCTGGTAAACCCAAACGTGTAGTGAGGGTGAACTGGGAACGTCTGGTGGAAGCCCCTGTCCGTAGGATCTTTAACTCCCACCTCCGGAAGAACTTCTCGTGCATCCCGGGGGAGGTTGGGGACATGGAACCTGAGTGGGCCATGTTCAGAGCCTCCATTGTAGAGGCTGCAGCTCGTAGCTGTGGTCAAAAGGCTGTCGGTGCCTGTCGTGGCGGCAACCCAAGAACCCGTTGGTGGACACCAGCGGTGAAGGAAGCCGTCAGGCTGAAGAAGGAGGCCTTTCGGGCCTGGTTGGCCCAGGGGTCTCCTGAAACAGCAGACAGGTACCGGGAGGCCAAAAGGACCGCAGCTTCAGCGGTTGCTGAAGCAAAAACCCGGGTGTGGGAGGAGTTCGGGGAGGCCATGGAGCAGGACTTTCGGTTGGCCTCAAGGAGGTTCTGGCAAACTGTCCGGCGACTCAGGAAGGGAAAGCAGGGCTTGGCTCAGGCTGTGCTCAGTCGGGGAGGAGAACTGCTGACCCAGACTGAGGATATTGTCGGGCGGTGGAAAGAACACTTTGAGGAGCTCCTGAACCCGACCAGTACGTCCTCGGGGGAAGAGGCAGAGTCTGAAGACTCGGGGGGAGTCTCACCCATATCCTTGGTAGAGGTCGCTGAAGTAGTCAAAAAGCTCTTCAGTGGCAAGGCGCCAGGTGTGGATGAGATTCGCCCTGAGATGCTGAAGGCTCTGGACATTGTCGGGCTGTCGTGGCTGACACGCCTAGTCAATGTAGCGTGGAGGTCGGGGACAGTACCTGTGGAGTGGCAGACCGGGGTGGTGGTCCCCATTTTCAAGAAAGGGGACCGGAGGGTGTGCTCCAACTATCGGGGTATCACACTGCTCAGCCTCCCCGGGAAAGTTTATTCCAGGGTGCTGGAAAGGAGGCTCCGGCCGATTGTCGAACCTCAGCTCCAGGAGGAACAATGCGGTTTCCGTCCTGGCCGTGGAACAGTGGACCAGCTCTTTACCCTCGCAGGGTTGTTGGGGGGCGCATGGGAGTTTGCACATCCAGTCTACATGTGCTTTGTGGACTTGGAGAAGGCCTATGACCGTGTCCCCCGGGGAATCATGTGGGGGGTACTACGGGAGTATGGGGTACCGGGGCCGTTGATACGTGCCATTCGGTCCCTGTACGAACAAAGTGCGAGCTGCGTCCGTATTCTCGGCACAAAGTCAAGCATGTTCTCAGTGGGTGTTGGACTCCGCCAAGGTTGCCCCTTGTCACCGGTTCTGTTCGTGATCTTCATGGACAGAATCTCAAGGCGCAGCCGAGGTGAGGAGAGTGTCCGGTTTGGGGACCTCAGAATTGCATCTCTGCTCTTTGCAGATGATGTGGTTCTGTTGGCTACATCAGACCGTGACCTCCAGCATGCACTGGGGCGGTTTGCAGCCGAGTGTGAAGCGGTCGGGATGAGAGTCAGCACCTCCAAGTCTGAGGCCATGGTTCTCTGCCGGAAAACGGTGGAGTGTTCCCTCCGGGTTGGGAGTGAGTTGCTGCCCCAAGCGAAGGAGTTCAAGTATCTCGGGGTCTTGTTCACGAGTGAGGGCAAAATGGAGCGGGAGATGGACAGACGGATCGGTGCAGCGTCTGCAGTGATGCGGGCGCTGTACCGGTCCGTTGTGGTGAAGAGGGAGCTGAGCCGGAAGGCGAAGCTTTCGATTTACTGGTCCATCTACGTTCCAACCCTCACCTATGGTCACGAGCTTTGGGTAGTGACCGAAAGAATGAGATCGCGGATACAAGCGGCCGAAATGAGTTTCCTCCGCAGGGTGGCTGGGCTCAGCCTTAGAGATAGGGTGAGGAGCTCAGACATCCGGAGGGAGCTCGGAGTAGAGCCGCTGCTCCTCCGCATCGAAAGGAGTCAGCTGAGGTGGTTCGGGCATCTGATTAGGATGCCCCCCGGGCGCCTCCCTTTGGAGGTTTTCCGGGCACGTCCAACTGGGAGGAGACCCCGGGGCAGACCCAGAACCCGCTGGAGAGATTATATATCTCGTCTGGCCTGGGAACGCCTCGGGATCCCCCAGGAGGAACTAGAGAGTGTGGCTGGGGAGAAGGAAGCCTGGGGGGCCCTGCTTAGCCGGCTGCCACCGCGACCCGAACCCGGATAAGCGGACGCGAATGGATGGATGGATGGATGTCACTTTGGACAAAAGCATCTGCCAAATGCCCAAAATGTAAACGTAAATGTAATTTATTTACAGATTTACAGTCTTTAGAGTTTTGAGTTCTGCTTATTATGTTTTCTTTATGTTGAGTTGTTGGCTACATCCTAATGAAGTCCCAGCCGCTGAATCAGCATTGGTAGGCTGTGTATCACAACCATTCACTCACGACACCACCCAGTCCTGGCTGACCAGGGAGCCTCCGCAGAAGTGGTACCCAGCGTTCAGAGACACCTGGTGGGGCTGGGAGTGCTTTTGGCACTCATACCCTCTGACGATCTTGTCTTCCTCCGTGGCAACTGTTTTGGGCCCCCCCACAAAAAAAGGCCAGGAGATGAGTTTTGAGGTGAACCAGTAAAGCATAGCAGAATATCATGAGCATCTGACGTTTGGATGAGGAATACTTTCTATTCACTGAGTGTAGTATTGTTAGTGTCATACTTACAAGCGACTCCAATGAGCAGAGAGAAGACAAGGGACCTCATGGTTGCTGGTGGTTGATGAGGACAGCCAGGACCCTCATCTAGGCTTTATAGGACGTGTGTGACCCCCTGACACCCCGACAGACCCTCCCCATGTGCTAAGGCAGCCAATCCCAACACTCAGGGAATATTTGCCCTTTCTGTATAGTGTAAATAATATTTTACATGCAAAGGGCTTTTGCAAACAAGTCCAGTCAAAATTGTGTTATTCTTGAACGTTCTTGCTCAGTTGATTCACGACTCTTGTGATGAAGGAGCACACGTTATTCACACATTCTTCGAGAGACAGGAAATAATATCATAGTTTATGATTATTGTCACATCAAGTCAAAGTCAAAGTCAAAGTGTTTTATTGTTCCATGTTCTTCATAACACAGGACCATTCTGAACAGTGAAATTCTTGTGACATGGCAGGCTTCCCAGCAATGGCTTACATCTCAGTAAGCCATTGCTTATTTTATTTTTAAATCTATGGTATTGTTTTATATTGGTTATTATTAATGGTAGAAACTGAGTATGTTGGAGCAGGCCGGTGTTTACCAGGCCTGTACTGTAACCCGTAGTGTTTGACCTTGACGTAGCTGGAGGTGCTGTGGGCCTCTGGGGTCACCAGTACAGATGGCTGCCTTCACACGGTGGCACACTACAAACACCCTGTCTTCCAGCAACACCCTGAAATACCCCAAATTAGTATTGTTATCATTATTACTATATTATTGCTACTATCTAAAATTTGTTTAGTTTAATAAGTAAATCCATTTGTTGAAATAATATTCTAGTCTTTAATATTATCGTGTATAGTAGAGTGTTTTATTAAACTAGTCTAAGGGACACTATCGTCAAACCATGAACAGGTGTTGACATCTATTATAGGATTCCTTAAAACAAATGGTGTTCCACATTAAATAAAACACACTCAGTATGTCTTAAACTGTCATTTATATATTTACATTTAGGGCATTTGGCAGACGCTTTTATCCAAAGCGACTTACAAAGAGTACATTTGTTGAAGGAGAGGCAGCAATATATCACTGTGACTCATATAAAGCTGTTGTGTTTTATCCACCCTGTTGGTACAACTATATTAGTCTATAGAAGTCTTTAACATGGAAGATGTAAATACATGGGCACACTATGAAGTGAACTTTCAGATACTTTACAGTTCATACTTTACACACACACACACACACACACACACACACACACACACACACACAACACACACACACACACACACACACACTGTGTATGCACAATAAAAACTCCCGTATGTAATCAGTTGGGAATAAAGCTCAAATACACCTGCATTACAACACAACACAGTGCTAGGCAGTGAGCCATGGTGTAGTAATGATAAAAAGAGTGAAATTGTGTTGAAAAGTGCAGTGAGTTCAAGTCACTGAAACATTTACACATTTTGCCTTATTATGATTATTATCATACTTCTGCTGTGATACATCTTCAATTATATTAAATTATATTCCTAACCTTTATATATTCTTATCTTAGTTTTATATTTAGACAGATTATTAAAGTGCAGCTGTGGAAAATATATAATATAAGTGGCATTACTCAACAGTTTTAAAAGTCATGACATTACTAGCTTCTTGGCGCATATTAAGTAGTCAGCCTTGAGTTGAGGGTTAATAATAAATGTGTGCAAGTAACAGATAGGTTTTTAGATAAAAAATTCACAAACCGGCCAGTGCTGGCCCTTAACGTTTGGCTTCATGACAACCAATGCAACAGTCCCTGAATTCTATTTCTAATATAATGTATTGGGTATTTTGATTGGTTGTTTCCTGACCAATCAGACATCGTTGTGGTTCTGCGCCGTTCTATTCATGTGGATATAAATCAAGTTTCATCTCCTCATTGATTATTTAGCAATCATGAGGTCTCTGGTCTTCCTTCTGCTCGTTGGCGTGGCCTGTGAGTGTGCATTATATGAAATATTGAGAGATGAGCGATTTCTCTTCATTGATTTACCACTTTAGTGTGCTATTCACATTTCTGCTGCCCATTTGAGCAGATGACAACCTCTCTTGCTCTCGGTCTTGTTCTCAGTCGCCGCCGAGGACGACAAGATTGTCGGAGGGTATGAGTGCCAAAAGCACTCCCAGCCCCACCAGGTGTCCCTGAACATCGGATACCACTTCTGCGGAGGCTCCCTGGTCAGCCAGGACTGGGTGGTGTCCGCTGCTCACTGCTACCAGTCGTGAGTATCACACCTCCCTCCCGTCTCCCGCCAACTTCTTCTGGGTCAAACCCTGACTCTACAGACCCCGCTCTCTCCCACAGCCGCATCGAGGTGCGCCTGGGTGAGCACCACATCAAGGTGTCCGAGGGCACCGAGCAGTTCATTGACTCCTCCGCGGTCTTCGAGCACCCCAACTTCGACTACTGGACGCTGGAGAACGATGTCATGCTGATCCGGCTGAGCGAGCCCGCCACCCTGAACCGCTACGTGCAGCCTGTGGCCCTGCCGGCCGCCTGCGCCCCTGCGGGGACCATGTGCGTTGTGTCCGGCTGGGGGAACACCATGAGCTCCAGTGAGTAGTGGCCAGGCTGGTTAACGGGATCCTTGATTTTGACTTTGACATATTAAACATATTAAACACGCTGCGTCATTTGACGGTTCTTGCTGTGTGTGTGTGTAGCGGCCGACGGGGACAAGCTCCAGTGTCTGAACCTGCCCATCCTGTCCGTCCAGGACTGTGAGAACTCCTACCCTGGCATGATCACCGGCACCATGTTCTGCGCTGGCTTTCTGCAGGGAGGCAAGGACTCCTGCCAGGTAGGCCTGCTCACTGCCTCCCACAACAACAACAAATCCGGCTTCAAAACAATGGGGGGGGGGGGATAATGTGTCTCAGGTACAGGGTTAGACGACGGGTGGGCCTGTTTCAATGACTAGCCGAGGCCCACACATACACACACACACACACACACAGGCATCATGTGGAAAACAAATGGCAGTGAACTTAGTGAGTTAAAAGCTCTGGATAAAAGCGTCTGCATGTAAATGCAAGAGTAAAGTGCGGCGCTCGTTCAGCTCCGTGCACAGCGGGGTGATTTCTATTATTGTGCTCATAAACACAATGTTAATTTATTGTTATAATAATGGATGGAGGATGGATGATGGATCGGTTTCCAGACCCCTGTGGCTGTTGAGAGAGGCCCGTTTCAATCAATACCAACTCCGCCACTGACGTGTGCGTGCGTGTGTGTGTGTGTGTGTGTATCTGCGGCGCTCCAGGGAGACTCCGGCGGCCCCGTGGTGTGTAACGGCAAGCTGCAGGGGATCGTGTCCTGGGGCTACGGGTGTGCCGAGAAGGACCACCCCGGCGTCTACGCCAAGGTAAGGACACGCGATGCGTGAAGGCGCTTAAATGGAGTCCCTGTGGATGGTTAAGCCACGGGTGGACTGCAGGGACGTGCGGTCAGGTGAGGCAGGGGAGGCAGAGCCTCACCTGTCATACTCCAATGAAAATAGCTGTTACGAAAAGTAAAAAATAAAATAATATAAAATAAAATAAAATAAATATTAAGATTTTTCCACCGATCTGTGTTATAAATGTAATTTCTGTATGATTTCAATAATTTTTTATAGTCAAAATCGCCAAATTTGCGGAGCTCCGCTGCAAATACAGGGAGAGACGAGAGGTGAGGCAGCGACGAGCTCAGCCTCCCCTCTGATTGCGCAACCCCTCAGAAACTGGATGGAGCGCGCGGGCAAGAAGCGCGTGCCTGTTACTATCTCTAGTTTCTGTATGACGTCATGTTTGTAGACCTTCATTACATGTCCTCGCCTTCCATAGTCCATTGCAGGTCACTTACTTCACGTACAGTTTGTGTATCAAAGATATTTAGGCTCGCTGGTCTCGTCATAAAACTGCAATGAAAAAGCACCAGGGGAGGAGCTATCACATCTGCCTCACTGAGGGGGGCGTGTCTTGAGCCCACGTAATTGACGCTCTCCCTCCACTTAACGTTGCCTTTTTCATTTGTGTTGAATGAGTATGAATAGCGGAACTGCATTCGCCTATAAAACGTGAATCGAATACGTACCTGTATGCGTGTGTTGTAAAGAATGCTGATATGAAATATGAAACATACGGTCGCCTAACCAGTAGTCATTGTGCAACCTGCCAATTGAATGGTGAATTTAAGCTACCTCTATCTGGTTCATATGTGTGTAAATCTGGCTCTGATACTAGCCAGTGCCTCCCCAGCCATTGACCTCACCGCACGTCACTGGTGGACTGTGGATGGGAGGTGCTGTGAGCCCTGAGTTCTCCGGGAGTTGTAATGTAATGCGTTTTCTTTGACAGGTGTGCAGCTTCAGCAACTGGATCCACGCTACCATGGCCAGCTATTAGTCGGTCAGGACGTCAGACCACGGTCGACCACCACCCGGTTCAAATCTGTGTCAAATGAAATAACTTTTATTTGTATAGCATTTTATGAATTTAAAACAAAATAAAGAATTTGCAAACAATAATTGTCTCTACTGTTACATTATTTGTTGACAATTATTATATATTATATGACTGGTAAGCTGCAAATGAATTGCCCTTCTGGGGATAAATAAAGTTCTCTGAACTGAACTGAACTGAGAGACTAAAATATAGTCTCTGATCTAGCTGTTTTCTGAACAGATGAGGCTGCTTGTCTGAATCTCTATTCATTTCAATGGGGCCTGAGTGGCTCATTGCCAACAACAAGGAATCAGACAGGTTCATAGTCAGACATTTTCATATTGGACATCCTGCACCTTCAGTAGTGACTCAAAATATCACAATTACCTTCATGGTTGAACTATTATGTTTATAACTAACGCATTCTCACTCCCAACTACCCTGCTTGTCCACAAATGATGCTAACGGTACCCACGCACACACACGCGCGCTCAGACACACACACACACACACACACACACACACACACACACACACACACACACACACACACACACACACACACACACACACACACACATACACACACACACACACACACATTCACTCACTCACTCACTCACTCACTCACTCACTCTCTAGCAGTGGTGGAAGACTCAGAAGAATCAGAGACTCAGACTCAGATCTTTAAATGTAGTATTAATACCACACTGCAGAAATACTCTGTTAAAGTACCAAAAGCAAAAGCAGTACTCACTGTGCAGTGTGGCCTGTTTCAGAATAATATTATATTATTGGATGATAATAATTGATGCATGACTGTGTTCATCACTTTAATGTTGCAGCTGGTAAATGTGAAGCTAAATTTAATTTATTTATTTTATATATTACAAACAGCTGGGTAGCTTGTTTCCCCTGGAGGCCAATAAAGCCTTTAATCCATTAATATAATAATTTATTGATCATGTTTTGTATTGTTCATTAGAATCTGTAAAGTAACTACTTACTAAAGCTGTCCATTAAATGTAGTGGAGCAAGTACAAAGTACAATATTTGTCTCTGAGATGTAGTGCAGTAATACGTAAGTAATTAATATAATACAAATTAAAATACAATAATACAAATATTCAAGTAAAGTACAGGTACCTCGGCTTTGTACTTAAATACTTGAGTATATGTATTTAGAGACTTTCCACCACTGCACTCTAGTTACAACTCGTACCTTTATTTTTATTATTTTTTTACATCTGCAGTCCCTGGGAAGGTCATGCATTAAAATAATACATTGTATTGAATTAAAAGACATGATAAATACAACACTCAGGGACAGACGGGGCAGGTCGCCCCACTGAGGGAAAGACAATGGAAAAAGGATAGATAGTAGAGAAGATATGTTAATGACCATGAAGTGTAAAATGTCAGTAGTCATCAGCCTTTTACTGCAGTGAGTGAGAGGCATCATGGAGCCTCCGTGGACCCTTGAAACGTTTGATGAGAACCACACAGCTGTGTGTATTCCAGAAATAGAGCTGTTCCCAGATAAACTCATAATTACCCGCCGGTCATCACAGTAACCAACCGACTTAACATTGCAATGCTTCAAGGATTAAACAGTCTATTAATACAATAAACATTATCTGCAAATAATTTTGTCCTTTTCAATCTGTTGTAATGAATCAACTAAATGAACAACACATAAACACTATAACAACACTATAAATGTAATATTTACTGCATCCATTTCAATCTCTTGGGTCCCTTTAGAATCACTTTAGAAGCAATTATTTGCAATGATTCATGCAGTGATCCATGAGAAAAAATCACATTAATATTGAATCTATTTAATAACTCTAAAATTCAATGGAGCCAAAAATGTGTTGTGTCATAATGACTAATAAAATATAATGAGATTGACAAAGTGCCCACAGAGCAAACTGCATAGAAATAATCTTTAGGTTAAATAAAGCGATGGGATGTGACCAACTGTTGCTTTTTGGCAAAGGTTTCGGAAGGTGCAGGTGATTGGCTCCTGGCAGACCAATGACATGGACAGGAAAGTAAGGCAGAACTCCAGATAGGGAATATAAAAGTTTTTGGAAAATGCCCACACTTCATCAACCTGATCACATAGCAACCATGAGGTCTCTGGTCTTCGTTCTGCTCCTTGGAGCTGTCTGTGAGTTTCCAACACAAACCGAAGGCCATTGAGTAAAGCTGCTGACGTTGGCAGCAGTAGTTAATTCCCCCATTTGCAAAATGAGGATTTCATCACATCTTCCTCCTTATTGATGCTCATAAGATTATATCTGTATGGTCCTGTATATTATCATCGGTGTGTGAATGCAGGTGTAAATCTGTCAATAACGTCAGAGTTTTGAGGCATACTACTGGCTAGAAAAGTGCTTAACATAGCCAATCAAGCAAAAATGATGTGTTAATGCTGTGTTTCATGTTTCCCTTCTAGTCGCTGAGGACGACAAGATCGTCGGAGGGTATGAGTGCCAGGAGCACTCCCAGGCCCACCAGGTATCTCTGAACTCTGGATACCACTTCTGCGGAGGTTCCCTGGTCAGCGCGGACTGGGTTGTGTCTGCTGCTCACTGCTACAAGTCGTGAGTGAATGGTTGTGATACACAACCTGACAAATTTAGATTCACCGGCAGGTATTTCATTAGGATGCAGCCAACCGTAAATCTACAAAAACACAAATCTAGGAAAGATCATAGCATCAAATACAGTTTGAAATGGTTGTAGTTAATTACGCATGTCCCTCACAATCTCTCTCTCTCTCTCTCTTTCTCTCTGTCTTCCACCTCTTGCTCTCATCCCAGTCGCGTGGAGGTGCGTCTGGGCGAGCACAACATCCGGCTCACCGAAGGAACCGAGCAGTACATATCCTCCTCCCGTGTCATCCGTCACCCCAAGTACAGCTCCTACAACATCGACAACGACATCATGCTGATCAAGTTGAGGCAGCCCGCCGCCCTGAACGATTACGTGAAGGCCGTGGCCCTGCCCACCGCCTGCGCTCCTGCCGGAACCATGTGCGTCGTGTCTGGCTGGGGAAACACCATGAGCTCCAGTGAGTGGTACTCCGGGTGCTGGTCGAGGGAGCCTGGCTTGGTTGTATAAGATAAGATCACAACTTTTTTTTAATTAATCCCCCACAGGGAAATTGGGTATCACTGCAGCACAATTCCAGAACAAGTAACCAAATATGCAAAGAGCAAAAACGAGGGTCTTTTTTCTGCATTCCTTTTGTAGCCGCTGATAAGAACAAGCTCCAGTGTCTGGACCTGCCCATCCTCTCCCAGCAGGACTGTAGCAACTCCTACCCTGGCATGATCACCAACTCTATGTTCTGCGCTGGCTACCTGGCCGGAGGCAAGGACTCCTGCCAGGTACGTTCATTTGTTCATCTGCAGGAACAATCAAACTCACCACTCAAATGACCCGGTCTAGTTTGCTTAGGGAAGAGGGGGTAAGATGTTAGGTGCTCAGGGCTGAAGGGTTAGCTTGTGTGTGACGTGCTGTATGGTGTTGGTGTCTTGCAGGGAGACTCCGGTGGCCCAGTGGTGTGCAAGGGTGAGCTGCAGGGTGTTGTGTCCTGGGGATACGGATGTGCTGAGAAGGACCACCCCGGTGTCTATGCCAAGGTAGACACCTAAAGGAGAGGGATGGCGTTTCCCGATTTCCCCTTTTTCCAACTCTCAGTTCTCAACCATTTTTTTATGGAATTCTTACATCAAGCTCTTGTCTAACTCCTGTGTATTTTATTTATTCTTTCCCAGGTTTGCGTTCTCAAGGACTGGGTTATCCAAACCATGGAAAGCTATTAAATGATCCGGTTCAGATCCCTGTAGCAGCAACATCAGCCTGTTTACCGGAGAAAATGAAAACGATGAATAAATCTTTTCATGCGTACATTTCTATGAGTCTCTGTGTTGATATATGTTATGAGATGGTCCTAAAGTTATAGTTATAGTAAGTATAGTTAGAAAGAGCTTCTGTTCTGAGCTCTGATCTTTTCCCACAGGGACTGTTATGGGTAAAAAAACTTTAGTTGCTGGTGACATCAAAGAGAAAAAAGGCTGGCAAAAATCTATGGAAATTGCTAAATTGCTATTAAGGTTTTAGCATTCAACAACTTCAGACTTGCCATGGCATCTTCATCATTGGAGATACAGAAATAAGACCCTTTAAAATCTTTGCCTCCCTCTGACTCTCTTATGCCAGACCACTGGGTCAGAACTCTAGGTCAAACCCTGTCCATCACTCACTGCCAAATTATCTGTTATGGCCAGAAAGGCTGAGTCCAGCAGAGTGGCTTTGGAGATTACCTCTTTGAATGAAGACCGTTTGACAGCAGCTTCAGAGTCAGACATGGTGAAGTTATGGTTTATATCCAGAGAGCCACCCAGGCCTACACTGTTGGTTGAGGGGTCCTGACACAAATTCAGAGCAGTCGGATCCAGTTTGACGGTTGAAGCTACAGTAATATTGAGAAGGTGACGCCACACAGTCTGTTCACTGCTGACCAGCCAGTTAGGTGTAACCGGGACGGCCTGACACATCATCAAACTAAGTGGCTGCTTAAAGCCCTATAAAAAAAATTATAAGGCACGTCCAATAGAAACACATATTTGAATCCTGATAAAGCAGGTCTCAAAATAGTTGGTACCACTTGCTCATAGGGGGCTATAATTCAGATTCAAAGTTAAACATTCATCCCCGATGGACGAAACTGTTGTAAACTTTGCATAAAGGCCTTATTTGACATGCTGGACATTTTCGCACCTTGGACCCATAAGGTCCTTCAGGATAGATTTTTCTGTACAGTGAAAGTTTTGGAAAAAATGTAAAAATCTTCTGCTAAATGACCACTGGTCCAAATGACACCAAATTCGGGAAATATGCTCGATAGACGTTCCTGACAAAATGTTAGGAATACAATTTAGATTGAATAATGACACAGTTATGTGGAAAAGAATCTAGACCATGAGCAAACATTATTTTCACAATAACTACTGTATATATAATATTATTTTTTTTTAAACATCCCAGGGATTTGGAATCTGGTAGGCATATAGAGGACGTCCCCCTTAACAAATATGGCAAATTTGGTGGAGATAGATTAAAAGTTAGTAAGTCTTCCACAAAGAGATAGGCACTGATGTGATATGTCCCATCCATAGACTGTATCAAATCAAGATATAAAATAGGCTTAAGACATACCTGCCAGCATTTATGAGTACCATCTAGATGGCCACACCATTTACTCAGATTTTTCTAAAGCATATTTTAGAAAATAACCATTTACAATCACAATATAATCCCATTAAAAAGATGAATTGGATAAAACAATTTCACCAGTTTCAAAATAAATGAGATCCTCTTTGGTAGCAATATCATTTGCATTTTGCTATATCATTTAAGACACTATTCTTCAACTTTGCTTCGTCATCATTAAATTAGCCATCTCTGTCCATTCCCTGAACCTCCTTGGTGGCTGATGTGAAGATCATATATGCAGTGTGCAAAGCGCATGAAGAGGTAGCTTTAACATTGCAGGTTTCACAGATTTAACAACGTTTAATAAAATATCTTGTATGTGCTATTAATTGAATTAAATTCAATCTATGAGTTAACTGTATGAACTACTAACATAACATGACATGTTTCAAAGATTACAGAAGCTATAAATAAAATAATATTGAATCAATTGAATAGCTCTAAATTCAATGGAGCCAAACTTAGTTGTCATAATGACTAATAAAGTATAATGTTGACAAAGTGCCTGTAAATCTAGTCTAAAAGTTTATAACCTTTTATATTCTGAATACTATTTTGAATTGCATTCATTAACACAAGCAGAGCAAACTGCACAGAAATAATTCTTTTTAGGTTAAATAAAGTGTTGGGATGTGACCAACTGTTGTTTTTTGGCAACATATCCAAGGTTTCAGGTAATTCAGGGAATTAATTGTATAATCTAAGATGCATGTGCATGTGATTGGCTCCTGACTGACCAATGAGATGGACAGGAAAGTGGGGCAGATCTCCAGATTGTGAGTATAAAAGTTTCAGACAAATGCTCACATCTCATCAACTCGATCCAACCATGAGGTCTCTGGTCTTTGTTCTGCTCCTCGGAGCTGTCTGTGAGTTTTACACACAAACCAAAGGCCTTCGAGTAAAGCTGCTGACATTGGCAGCAGTAGTTTATGTTGTTGTTGGTTCGATCTCTCGGGGAAATGGGTATTTAGCAAGACATTTGCCTCCTTATTGATGCCAATAAGATTATATTTGTATGGTCTTGTATGGCTTTTACAATCGGTGTGTGACTGCAGGTGTAAATCTGTGAATAACGTCAGAGTTTTGAAACGTATTACTGGATAGCAAAGTGCTTAAAACAGCCAGTTAATTTAATTCAACAAAAATTATAAATCGTATAACAATCTAAGTTAATGCTGTGTTTCGTGTTTCCCTTCTAGTCGCTGAGGAGGACAAGATCGTCGGAGGGTATGAATGCCGGATGCACTCCCAGGCCTACCAGGTGTCTCTGAACGCTGGATACCACTTCTGCGGAGGCTCCCTGGTCAGCCGAGACTGGGTTGTGTCTGCTGCTCACTGCTACAAGTCGTGAGTAATACAAAACATGACAAATGTGGATTCACTGGCTGGTATTTCATTGGGATACAGCCAACCATAAATCTACATGAAAGACTAATTACTAAGACGAAGAGACTTAGTAGAGACTAAGACTAAGAGTTCCCGTGTTCCTCACAATCTCTCTCTCTCTCTCTCTCTCTCTCTCTCTCTCTCTCTCTCTCTCTCTCTCTCTCTCTCTCTCTCTCAAACCTCTTGCTCTCATCCCAGCCGTGTGGAGGTACGTATGGGCGAACACAACATCCGGGTCACCGAGGGAACCGAGCAGTACATTTCCTCCTCCCGCGTCATCCGTCACCCCAAGTACAGCTCCTACAACATCGACAATGACATCATGCTGATCAAGTTGAGCCAGCCCGCCACCCTCAACCAGTATGTGCAAACGGTGGCCCTGCCCAACGCCTGCGCTCCCGCTGGAACCATGTGCGTCGTGTCTGGCTGGGGAGACACCATGAGCTCCAGTGAGTGGTGGTCCTGGTGCTGGTGGAGGGAGCCTGGCTTGGTTGTATAAGAAATTGAAATGAATCCCCCACAGGAAAATTGGGTATTACTGCAGCACAATTCCAGAGCAAGTAACCAAATTGAAAAAAATAAAGTGTAAACTAAATAAGAATATGCAAAAAGCAAAACGAGGGTTTTTCTTCTGCATTCCTTTTGTAGCCGCTGACAAGAACAAGCTCCAGTGTCTGGACCTGCCCATCCTCTCCCAGCAGGACTGTAGCAACTCCTACCCTGGCATGATCACCAACTCTATGTTCTGTGCTGGCTACCTGGCCGGAGGCAAGGACTCCTGCCAGGTACCTTCATCTGTTCATCTGCAGGAACACTCAAACTCACCACTCAAATGACCTGGTCTAGTTTGGTGCTTAGGGAAGAGGGGGTAAGATGTTAGGTGTCCCGGGCTGAAGGGTTAGCTTGTGTGTGATTCGCTGTATGGTGTTGGTGTCTTGCAGGGAGACTCCGGTGGCCCAGTGGTGTGCAAGGGTGAGCTGCAGGGTGTTGTGTCCTGGGGATACGGATGTGCCGAGAAGGACCACCCCGGTGTCTACACCAAGGTAGACACCTAAAGACTCAACAATCCTCAACCATTTTTATTCCATTTCATATCTTCCTGATGTGTTGCTCTTTTCGTTTTTCCAGCCAATTCCATGTATTACTCATTGTTTTATTTGTATATATGATCATATTATGTCGGTGTGTGTATATATATAATAATTGTAATGCCAACTATAGCTATCAGAGTATGAGTAGTATGTGGTTTCAAGGTAAACCTTCGTTTGTGTTGAGATGGGATTCTAAAGTCAAGCTTTTGTCTAACTCCTGTGTATTTGATTTTTTTTTTCCCAGGTTTGCGTTCTCAAGAACTGGGTTATCCAAACCATGGGAATCTATTAAATGATCCGGTTCAGATCCCTCTAGCGACAACGTCAGCCTGTTTACTGGAGAAAATGAAAACGATCAATAAATCTTTTCACACATAACAAATATATCTCTGAGCCGTTTCTTTCATATATTATGAGATGGTACAATTTATAGTTAGAAAGAGTCCTAAATTGCTATTAAGGTTTTAGCATGCCATGGTAAATTCAAACTATCTTAATCACTGGAGATACAGCCGGACCTCAGGGTCAGAGTCAGACATGGTGAAGTCATGGTTGATATCCAGAGAGCCGTCCAGGCCTACACTGTTGGTTGAAGGGTCCCGACACAAATCCATAGCAGTCGGATCCAGTTTGATGGTTGGAACCACAGTAACATTGAGAAGATGACACCACACAGCCTCTTCAGAGAGCTGAAGAGGCTTTCCAGTTAGGTGTAACACAAACAATTTGAATGGTAATCAAGGTCTAGGGTAATCAAGGTCAAGGTGATGTCTCTACGCGTGTTTTGGCTCATGGCTCCTCTCAGAGGTTGTCGTGGATTTACCAATACTTTGACTACTTTGATACGTCTTTTAAACCCAGTCTACACATGTTACATAATAATTCTATACATTCCAAACCCTTTTTACGGACACCATGATAGAATACCATATACGTAGATTCTCTCTCTGTTCCTCAGGAACAGAGTACCTTGTTTAGTTTGGCTCATGTCCATCTCCGGACATTCAGTCTGCGCTTCTGCATTGAATACTTCATCATCATATGCATTTTATACACAAAGAGCCTTCAATATAAACATATTGGAAGCCAAGAGCCTTCAATAAAAACATGGGTGGACATGAGTGTCCCTCTGGTCATTCTCTGTATTTTTCCACACTTAATTCACACACACAGCATATTGGCAAGATATTCTTAAGCATGTACTGGTAAATATCTCCCATATTCCCCCCCTTTGGGGCTTACTAAGCCCCAACTTTTGTAATGACATTTCAGACCCTTTGTGTCAGTCTCTGTAATACAATCATCTTATTTCATAGTGATATAGTGATTTAGGCTTCAAATACTCCGACCACCAATGTGGCTCTAATCAAAGACCTAGGCCCTTATCATGAGGTACATCGAGATAAACATCTTCCTCTCTGTTCTAATGCCCAATTACAGGAAGGAAGTAAAGATCACCATGTACCTCCACAGTCCTATGGAGTAAACCTATCATTGTAGGGAAACCTCCTTTAGCGGGACTGCCTCTTGTTATATCACATGGGGACTTAACTCATCATTCAATAATCAATGGTTATATAGTAAAAATGGTTAAAATGAGATAAACAAATTAATATGATAAAAATCCAAAATCAAAAGAATATATCGTAATTGTCATAGTTATAAATGTTATGTAAGCGGCAGCATGTAACTTAATCAGAGCCTTGCATCTTTTGTTTCCTCTATAAGTTGTAACATATACCTGAATCATCACGCTTCCACAAGACGTGAGCATTCAAAACATCATATGATTATTAAAGAATACACAACACAAAAAAATAAAAACTTAATAAACAATAAAAAAACATAAAAGCACAAAATAATAAGATATACTATAAAAAACAACAAAAACTATTTTAGTCATGCAAAACAAAATACTTATAAAAATTAGAATATAAGAATGATCTAATTCTTTCTCAAACCCCTACATTTTTCATACTTTCACCATTTCTCAACAGTAACAGTATACAATCTTCATCCCAATTATCATTTCACATCATGTTACAGTTTTTCTGGAAGTCTTTTTACATGTCTTCTTTATGCCGTATTATCATTGTCCAATGAGAACATTGTCCATTCTTTCATTCAATGATCTTCATGTATTGGTGTGCTGTATGCATATGCTGGGTTTTGGGCAGTATTGTAGTTATTTCTTCTTTGTCTTCAGGTCGTTGATGTGGCTCACATGGACGATCACATGCAAGCCTTCTCGGGGAGTTAAATCGTTTAAGAGATTAAGCCTTCATTGGCCCATACCCCTCATCATCATCATCACTATGGCCGTTATTTTCATCAACATGCCTCCCCAATGTCCCAACCCAAAATTCAACCATAAAAACCAATCTTGACCGTGTCCTGCGTTGTCTGTCACCTCCTGTCTTAGTTTCTTAAGTTTTCTCATTGCAATTGTGAATGAGCCTTCAGGAGCGTTATTATTTGGGATAAAGGTGCAGCACATGTCACCTATGGGAGCACATACTCCTCCTTTCTTTGCTAGCAACCAATCTAAGGCTTGCCTATTTTGCCAAACTATAGCTCCGTCGCCGACGGAGGGGGAAGCGAGCCGGCGTGCTGGTCAGGCTGAGACGTCGTGCCAATCGACCTCCACTACCCACCATTCTGCTGGCTAATGTACAGTCTCTGGACAATAAGTTATGCGAGCTACAGGCTCGTATCCAATTCCACCGGGAAACAAAGGACAACTGCATCATCTGCCTGACGGAGACATGGATGTCGGAGGGGTTTGCCGACTCAGCCATCGAGCCGACAGGATTTTCCGTCCACCGCGCGGACAGAACAAAGGCTCTCTCTGGTAAAGATCGTGGAGGGGGGGTCTGTCTCATGATAAATAGATCTTGGTGCAACCAGAGTCATGTGCAGACCCTCAAGTCTTTCTGTTCCCCGGACCTGGAGTACCTGATGCTTATGTGCCGACCATTCTGGCTACCGCGGGAGTTTACAGCAGTAACCGTGACTGCTGTGTACATTCCCCCTCAAGCCAACACGGACATAGCGCTGAAGGAGCTTTATGGGGCTATCAGCGAACAGGAGTCGGCTCACCCGGAGGCTGCTTTCATTGTGGCGGGGGACTTCAATAAGGCGAACCTGAAGAAAGTTCTCCCGAAGTTCTATCAACACATCACAAGCAACACACGGGGCGAGCGGATCCTCGACCACTGCTACACCCCCTTCCGGGATGGCTACAAGTCCCTCCTCCGCCCACCGTTCGGCAAATCAGATCACCACTCGATCCAACTACTCCCCGCCTACAGGCAGAGACTGAAGCAGCAACCAATCACTGTGAAAGATGTCCAATGCTGGTCAGACCAATCAGAGTCTATAATAATAATAATAATACATGTTATTTATATAGCGCCTTTCAGAACCCAAGGTCGCTTACAGAATTTGAGAGGGGGGGGGGAACAGAAACACAGAAGACAACAAGAAAAAAGGAGAGATGGTAACAAATGAGATGAAGGTAGAGTAACTGGCTGGTGGAACACACAAAATAAACAAAAAACAACTGGGACAGTAAATAAACATGTACAAAAATCACAGAAAATAACATGGTGGATGGGGTGAGAGGAGAAGAGAGAGAAGAAGAGGGGAGGCTGAGCAGATGGTAAGGGTGGGAGGAGAAACGGAGGAGGGTCATTTAGGGGTAGGGGAGGTTGTAGGCTTGGGAGAAAAGAAATGTTTTTAGCCGGGATTTGAAAATGGGGAGTGTGGGTGAGTCTCTGACGGTTTGTGGGAGTGAGTTCCAGAGTCGGGGTGCAGTCCTGGAAAAGGCTCGATCGCCAAAGGTTTTGAGTTTGGAAAATGGTATGAAGAGGGTGGTGGTGGCGGAAGAGCGGAGGGTTCGGGTGGGGCGGAGGGGCAGGAGGAGGTCAGTCAGGTAGGGGGGGGCCAGGCTGTGGAGGGCTTTGAAGGTGAGGAGGAGAACTTTAAAGTTAATGCGCTCTTTGATGGGGAGCCAGTGGAGAGATTGGAGTACAGGGGTGATGTGTTCACGGGACCGGGTGTGAGTGAGAAGACGGGCAGCGGAGTTCTGGACCATTTGGAGTCTGTGGAGGGAGTGGGAGGTGATGCCAGTAAGAAGGGAGTTGCAATAATCAAGGCGGGAGGAGATAAAGGCGTGAATGAGGGATTCAGCAGCAGAGGGGGAGAGGCAGTGTCTGATTTTGGCGATATTGCGGAGGTGGAAGTATGAGGTCTTGATGACAGAGCTGACATGGGGGACAAAGGAGAGGGTGGGGTCGAGGATGAAACCAAGGTTGCGTGCCAGGGGGGAGGGAGTGATGGTTGAGTCATCGATGGTGAGTGAGATGGGGCCGGTCTTTGAAAGTGTGGATTTGGTGCCAATGAGTAGGAGTTCAGTTTTGTCACTGTTGAGTTTGAGGAAATTGTGGGTCAGCCAGGTTTTTATTGTGGAGATGCAGGTATTAATGTGGGTGAGGGGTGGGTTCTGAGTGGATTTTGTGCTAATGTAAATCTGAGTGTCGTCGGCGTAGCAATGGAAGTCCATGTTGAATTTGCGGATGATGTGACCAAGGGGAAATATGTAACAGATGAAGAGCAGGGGCCCGAGGACCGAGCCCTGGGGGACCCCCTGCGTGACAGGGGAAAGGGAGGAGGTGTGACCGGAGAGAGAGATGAATTGTTGTCTGCCAGAGAGGTATGAGGTGAACCAGTCAAGTGCGGTGCCCTCAACACCCAGCTGCCCCAGCCTTTGAAGGAGGATGGAGTGGTCCACAGTGTCAAAAGCAGCACTAAGGTCCAGCAGCAGCAGGATGTTGAGGGCACCTGAATCAGCAGAGGTGAGGAGATCATTGGTGACTTTGACAAGAGCAGTTTCAGTGCTATGGAGGGGGCGGAAACCAGACTGAAGGGGTTCATAGAGATTGTAGGACTGAAGATGGGAGTGAAGTTGGGCGGCGACAATTCGTTCAAGGGTTTTGGACAGGAATGGTAGGTTGGAAATGGGGCGGTAGTTGGTGAGGATGGTTGGGTCGAGGGAGGGCTTTTTAATGATGGGAGTGACAGCGGCCAGTTTATAGGCCGAGGGAACATGACCGAGTGCTAGGGACTGATTGAAAAGGGTGGTGAGGTGGGGGATGAGGACGGGGAGGCAGGTCTTGGTTAGGGTGGTGGGGAGAGGGTCGAGGGAGCAGGTGGTGGTCTTGGAGGCGGTGATGATGTCAGAGATGAGGGAGGAATCAACAGGGGAAAAGGCAGTGAGGGGAGGGGTAGGTGGGCGATCAGGGAGGGGGAGGGTGAAAGTCGGGGGAGGGGGGGTGAAGGAGTTAGTGATGGAGGCAGTCAGGGAGGTGTTTATTTGGGAGATTTTATTATTGAAGGAGTGGAGAAAGGAGTTGCAGAGGTCAGTGGAGGAGGGTGGGTTATTGTCGGGGGGCTGGAGTAGTGTCTTAACAGTGGAAAAGAGGATCCGGGGGTTTCGGTTTGTGCTGTTGATGAGAGTGGAATAGTGGGCAGATTTGGCAGCAAGGAGAGCATCGCGGTAGGAGGAGATGTGCTGTTTGTAAGCTTCAGCGTGGACGGTAAGGTGGGTTTTTTTATAGAGTCGCTCCAGCTGCCGACCGGTTTGCTTCATGGTGCGAAGTTCAGAAGTGTACCAGGGGGAGGAGGTGGTGAAAGAAACAGTGATGGTTTTCCAGGGGGCCAGGGAGTTGAGGGAGTCAGAGAGGATGGAGTCAAGTAAGATGGCATAGTCGTCAGGTGAGGAGGGGGGGGCCGAGTCAGGGGGGAGGGCAGAGGAAATGAGCTGGGAAAGAGTTAGTGGGTTGACAAACTTAATATTACGGAAGGAGATTGAACGTTTTGTGGAGTGATGGGGTGAGGGGAGAGGGGCAGAGAAAAGGATACAATGGTGGTCAGAGAGTGGAAAGGGGAGAGGGCGGAGGTTGGATAGGGGAAGGGAGGAGGAGCAAACAAGGTCAAGGGTATGGCCTTTGGCATGGGTGGGGAAGTTGATGTGCTGGGTGAGGTGAAAACAGTCAAGGAGGGAGAGAAAGTCAGGAGTGAGGGGAGAGTTTGGAAGGTCAACGTGAATGTTGAAGTCGCCAGTGAGCAGGAGGCGGTTGGAGAGAGAAGAGGCGATGGTGAGGAGTTCAGAGAGTTCAGAGAGAAAAGAGGGGTGTGTCTTCGGGGGGCGGTAGACTAGTATTGCAGTGATGGAGTTGGGGAGGGAGAGAGCAAGATATTCAAAGGTTGACATGGGTGGGAGGTTGAGGTCCAGTTCAGTAACAGATAGGGATTGTTTATGGAGAACAGCAATGCCCCCCCCTCGGCCAGAGGAGCGGGGCTTGGCGATGTAGCTGTAGTTGGTGGGGGTGGCCTGGTTGAGTGCGTAATAGTCGGAGGGTTGTTGCCAGGTTTCGGTGAGGAGGAGGAGGTCAATGTTATTGTCCAGTATTAGTTCAGAAATTACAGGTGATTTGTTGGTGAGGGAACGAGTGTTCAGCAGTGCGAAGGTGATGGATGGAGGGGCTGGGGGGGGGGAACGAAGGTTGCTGAGGTTAGAGGTGCGATGCGTGGTGTTGACGTGGGGGCGGGAATTGGTCCAGAGTGAGGGGATGTTTGTGCCTTTAGGATAGTGTAGAGTCCGGTGTCGGTTGTGGCCAGAGCCTCGGTGGATGTAGCGGCGGCGGCTGAGGATGCCAGCATTACTGGCAGCGGTAGCAGCAGCGGCAGTGAGGCGGTGGTTGTTGTTAAGTGCATGAAGGTCTGTAGGGGCATAGGTGTGTCCAGGGGCAAAAATAGGACTTGGGGGGGTAGGTGAAAAAAGTGGTAGTCCAGAGGAAAAAAACAGCAGTAGGAGGAGTGGAAATCCAAGTTGAGACATGAGTGTAGAGGGGAGTAATCCAGGGAGTAGATTGGCAGTGAGTAGTAACTGATAGGCTACTAGTTGGGTAGTATTGAGCCAGAGGGGGGGGGTGATGTTGTTGTTGTTGTGCTGGAGTCCCCGAGACCCAACCCGCTGGGCATGGTAGCCCAGCCGTGCCATGCTAGCAACCAGGCCAGCAGCTGGAAGAGAGGGAGTGGAGACTCCCCCGGAGGAGGCAGGCCAGGCAGCCGGCACAGCCAGGCCAGGCCGAGCCAGCAGAGCTAGCCTAGCTAAGTTAGCTGTGACAGCTACACAACCCACGGAATCAGCAAGGGAGTCTCCACTCCCTCCTGAGACCAGGTTGGGTAGCCGACACAGCTGGGCCAGCGGTGCACAGCAACCAGAAACCACGGAACCAGCAAGGGAGTCTCCACTCCCTCCCGGGACCAGGTTAGGCAGCCGGCACAGCTAGGCCAAGTTTGTTATTGCTAGCTAGGCGAGGCTAAGCCAGCTGAGTCAGCCGGCACGGCTAGGCTAAAGTTGTTATTATTATTAAAACAGCACGCAGCGGGTAGGTCAGGGCAAACTCACAAAACACAATTAACTCACCAGCGAGCCGAACACAGAGGGTGGGAAGGGAAGGGATAAATGCAGTTTGTAATCCAGTAGTATGAGGTGGTAGTCCGGTGAGATTCAGCAAGATCAGGGCAGAGTCCAGGAGTATGGCACGGAGGAGTTTAAACAAACAACTTAGATGAAGACGAACGGACAAAAACAAAAACATAAAAGAGAGAGAGAGAGGCACGGGTAGAAGCGGCAGTCACAAAAAAAACTAGACGCCAGCGGTACTCAGCCCGGGAAAAAACCAACAAAAAAGACCAAACACTAACAAACATTCAGCACGAACGCGATCTATGCGCTCGCATTATCCCGCGACGCTGTAGCGGGGAACTCCCGCGATGACGTTGGACGATTGGCTGGGGTACAGATGTTATGCTGCAGGATTGCTTTGATGACGCGGATTGGCGTATGTTCCGGGTCGCGTCGGACAATAACATCAGCGAGTATGCGTCCTCAGTCACCGGGTTCATCAAGAAATGCATAGATGACGTTGTTCCTACTAAATCGGTTCGGATTTATCCCAACCAGAAACCGTGGATTAATGGCGATGTTCGCGCCGCACTCCGCACGCGTAACGCCGCCTTTGACTCTGGGAATATGGTGGAATATACGAGAGCCCGCGACCTCCACAAGACCATCGGCTCTGCCAAGCGGGAGTATAAGAACAGGGTGGAGGACAAATTCAAGAGCCACGACGTGAGGGGTGTGTGGAAGGGGCTGCAGACAATCACGGACTTCAGAGGGAGAACCAGCGGTGTAGAGAACTCCTCTACCTCCCTCCCAGACGAGCTAAACACCTTCTTCGCTCGGTTCGACGTGAACGGCAGCCCGCCGAAGTCAGCGCTGCCTGAGGAGGCCAGCCTGCTGAACATCTCAGAGGCTGACGTGCGCAGAGCCTTCAACCGGGTGGACATCCGGAAGGCGGCGGGCCCAGACCACATCCCGGGGCGCGTCCTCAGAGCATGCGCAGACCAGTTGGCAGGAGTCTTCGCAGACATCTTCAACCTGTCCCTGTCCCAGGCTGTTGTTCCCGAGGTCTTCAAGATGACCATCATTGTGCCTGTCCCGAAACACCCCAAGGTAACCTGCCTGAATGACTGGAGACCCGTAGCCCTCACCTCGATTGTCAGCAAATACTTCAAGAGGCTGGTCAAGGACTTAATTTGTTCCATGTTGCCTGCCACGCTGGACCCATGGCAATTTGCGTACCGTCAAAACAGATCCACTGATGACGCGATTGCCATGGCACTTCACACCACCCTCTCTCACCTGGAGGGGAAGAACTGTTGTGTGAGAATGCTGTTTGTGGACTTCAGCTCAGCGTTCAACACGATCGTTCCTGCAAGCTCGACACCAAGCTCAGGAGTCTAGGCCTGCACCCGACCATGTGCAGCTGGATACTGGACTTCCTGTCGGGCCGCCGCCAGGTGGTGAGGATGGGCAGCACCACCTCAGAGCCGCTGACCCTCAACACTGGAGCCCCTCAGGGATGCGTGTTGAGCCCTCTCCTCTACTCCCTGTACACCCACGACTGCATGGCAATGCACAGCTCCAACGTCATCATCAAGTTTGCTGACGACACGACAGTGTTGGGTCTGATCGCCGACGACGACGAGACAGCCTACAGGGAGGAGGTTGGATCACTGGCACAGTGGTGCCAAGAAAACAACCTGTCAAGAAGACCAAGGAGCTGATCGTGGACTACAGGAAGCGGAGAGGAGAGCACGCCCCCATCTCCATCGACGGTGCTGCAGTAGAGAGGGTCAGCAGCTTCAAGTTCCTCGGCGTGCACATCTCCGAGGACCTCACATGGACCACGCACACCACACACGTGGTGAAAAAGTCCCAACAACGCCTGTATTTCCTCAGGCGACTGAGGAAATTCAACATGTGCCCCCGCATCCTCAGAACATTCTACTCCTGTACCATCGAGAGTGTTCTTACAGGATGCATCACCGTCTGGTACGGGAACTGCACCGCACTGGAGCGTAAAACACTACAGAGGGTGGTGCGGACGGCCCAGTACATCGTTGGAGGTGAGCTTCCCTCCCTCCTGGATATATACACCAGGCGGTGCGTGGCCAAGGCCAAAAGGATTATTAAAGACAATAACCACCCCAGCCACGAACTGTACACACTTCTACCATCAGGCAGGCGATACCGCAGTATCAAGTGCCACACGAGCAGATTCAGAGACAGCTTCCACAGTCAGGCAATCAGGCTGCTGAACAAGTTCGGCATCAATGTCTAAGTGCTAGTGCTAGTCCTGGTGATAAGTGCTAGTGTTACTGCTGGAGCTAGTGCTGGCAGCAGTGCTAAGTGTTGGTGCTAGTGCTGGTGTTACTGCTAGTGCTGGTCCTGGTGCTAGTGTTACTGCTGGTGCTGGTGCTAGTACTGGTGTTAGTGCTAGTCCTGGTGCCAATTGCTGGTGCTAGTGTTGTGTTGACTGTCTGAGAAGGTATTCTGTGACATTCTGTGAATGTCAGCATATAACAATGTATATTTTAGTACATTGATTTATATGTGTATTGCTCACCTGGATATTTTTGTTGTATATTCCATTTCATTTTATATTTCATTACTTATTTACACAGAATTTCTATTCATAGTTCTATTTCTATTTTGCACAGTTCTATTTCTATTTTGTAGTTCTATTCTATTTTGTATTCCTTTATAATTACTGTCGGTTGTCGGGCGTTTTGCACAAAAAGTTTTTCACTCAGTGCTTATACTCACGTGCAAATTGTGAAGTGACAATAAAATACTTGAAACTTTAAAACTGAAACTAACTGAATTTAACTTAATATGATGCAGATATTGTGCATATACAATGTATTTCTATGAGATTGCGCACAGGGACGCACGGAAAATTCTGCCCTGAGCGGAAAAAAATCTGTCCGCCCGCGGCCAGTGGGAACCGCGACATGCGTTACCATGGGAGCGGAAGTAAAGCGCGTACGCCCGCAACAGTATGCGTGCGCTTTGCGCGTCTGGTAGGTTTCGTGCGTGATTCGCCAAACCTGCAGTCTTAACAAATTTCTAATGATTTTATTTTGTATTTTCAGTAACGAAGATGCTTAGGAGAAATGTATCGGATTAAAAGTATACATTTTATTTCGGAAATGTAGTGGAGTAAAAGTGAAAGTTGCCAGAAATATATGAAAATTCTACTTAAGTACAGTAACGAAGTATTTGTACTTCATTACATTACAACACTGCATATTGGCAAGATATTCTTAAGCATGTACTTATAAATATCTCCCATAAGGTGTGGAAGAACATCGGAAGATACAGTAGTTATCTTTGGTATTACAGCAAGCCTGTGTGTGTGGGGAAAGGCTTGCACCAAGGCTTTACACCAAGAAAACCAAGGAGCTCATCGTGGACTTCAGGAAGACCAGAGCTGGCGCGCACGCCCCCGTCCTCATCAACAGGGCGGCGGTTGAGCGTGTCTCCAGCTTCAAATTCCTGGGGCTCCACATCTCCGAGGACCTCTCTTGGCCCCTCAACACCGCCTCACTGGTCAAGAAGGCTCACCAGCGTCTCTTCTTTCTGAGGAGACTGAGGAAAGCCCACCTGTCCCCTCAAATTCTGGTGAACTTCTACTGGTGTGCCATTGAAAGCATACTCACCAACTGCATCACAGTGTGGTACGGCAACTGCACTGTTTCAGACCGGAAAGCGCTGCAGAGGGTGGTGAAAGCCGCCCAACGCATCATCGGATTACCACTCCCTGCAATAGAGACTACCCAACACAAACGGTGTCTGAGGAAGGCACGTAGCATTGTCAGAGACACCTCTCACCCCAACCATGGACTGTTTGCCCTCCTTCCTTCTGGGAGGCGCTACAGGAACCTTCGTTCCAAGTCAAGTAGGCTCAGGAACAGCTTCTTCCCCTCAGCTGTCATGTCCCTGAACTCTGTACCACGATGACAGCCTCCCCCCTCTGGTTAGATGCCAACTTCTTTTCGCTGTACTGTACTTGTGCTGTGCAATGACAATGAATTTGAATCTAATCTAATCTAATCTAATCAAAGAACTCCTGCAAGCTCAAGTCAGATAGCAATAGCTATCTCTTATCATTTACCCAAACCTCCTTGGTGACTGATGTCAAGATCAATACTTACACAATGTCGGGTCGCTTAGATGACATGAGACATGGCCATAATTGTGTGCTGCTGCTCACACTCTCATCCCACCTATTACCTCATCTGACACATCAGCTACCTGGCATTATGAATAATATGCATTGATATGTGTTCCACCTAGATAACATTTACATATACATTTAGGGCATTTGACAGACGCTTTTATCCAAAGCGACTTACAAAGAGTACATTTGTTGAAGGAGACAGCAATATATCGCTGTGGTACCTAAAGATAGGAATAGAGCTGTTTTCGAGCATTCATATTTACGAGACGAATAGAACGAGTTTCGTAATTGCTAAGTTGCCTGCATAAGTAGCATCTAAGAAGAAACAAAAATGCTAAGTGCCATATATAAATGCCAAGACGTACAAACACGCAGGTTAGTGCTAGGATTATCAGAGGAGGGGGGTTATGCAGAGTCCAGGTGAACTCTGAACAGGTGGGTCTTGCGTCTCTTGCGGAAGCTGGCGAGCGACTCGGCTGCCCTGACGTCAGCCGGGAGCTCATTCCACCACTGCGGAGCCAGAACTGTGAAGAGTTGGGACTTGAAGTGAAGGTCGTACCAGTCGTTTAGCGAAGTTGTAGAGCGGAGCGCTCAGGTTGGGGCGTACGGTCTAACTAACGTTTGGAGGTAGGTAGGGGCGGTTCCGTTGACAGCCATGAAAGTAAGTGCCAGTGTCTTGAATCTAATGCGAGCGATTACCGGGAGCCAGTTGAGGTCGCGGAAGAGGGCCGTTACATTGGACAATTTTGGTAAGTTGAACACGAGGTGTGCTGCTGGTGAGGAGTCCAGGCAGGAGAGAGTTGCAGTTGTCGAGACGAGTGATGATGAGCGCTTGGACCAGGATCTGCGCTGCTTCACGTGTGAGGAAGGGCCGGATCTTGCGGATGTTGTATAGAGCAATTCTACAGGATCTGGCCACAGAGGTAATGTTGGCGTTGCAGGACAGCTGGTTATCCAGTACCACCCCAAGGTTCCTTGCAGTGGGTGCAGGGGAGACTTCGATGTCCTCGATGGTGAGAAGTAAGTCCATGTGAGGGCAGTCTTTCCCCGGTATGAAGAGAAGCTCAGTCTTGTCAAGGTTGAGCTTCAGGTGGTTGGCGGTCATCCATCTGCTGATGTCGGTCAGGCATTTAGAGATGCGTGTTGCAATGTGGGTGTCTGAGGGGGGGAAGGAAAGAAACAGTTGGGTGTCATCTGCCTAGCAGTGAAGCCGTGGGATGTGATTACAGAGCCTAGAGATCTAATGTATAAAGAGAAGAGAAGGGGTGTCAAGGGTGCAGGGTCTGGACAGGGAGCCATTCCATGTGACCTGATAGGTGCGATCTGTCAGGTAGGAAGTGAAGCAGGATAACGCAGTTACAGCAATGCCAAGCTCTGCCAGGGTGGAGAGAAGAATCTGGTGGTTCACTGTGTCAAAAGCGGCAGACAAGTCAAGAAGGATGAGCACAGATGAGAGGGAAGAGCTTCTGGCGTTGCGAAGGCACTCTGTTACTGTGAGCAGGGCCGTCTTGAAGCCTGACTGATGAGGGTCGAGTAGGTTGTTCTGGGAGAGATAGGATGATAGTTGGGTGGAGACAGCACGTTCTAGTGTTTTGGAGAGGAATGAAAGGAGAGATACAGGTCTGTAGTTTCGGACATCGGTGGTGTGCAGGGTGGGTTTCTTGAGGAGTGGCTTCATTCTGGCAGTCTTGAAGGCAGTCAGAGACAGGCCTGAATTGAGGGAGGTGTTAGTTAGGGTGGTGAGGAAGGGAAGGATGTCGCCCAAGATGTCTTGGAGAAGAGAGGATGGGATTGTGTCAAGGGGGCAGGTGGTGGCGTGGTTGGATGTCACAAGCCTGTTGACTTCTTCAGAGGAGAGGGGGTTGAAGCAGGTAAGGCTGGCAGGGGTGGGTGAAGGGGGAGGGAGGAAAGCAGCGAAGGTTAAAAAGAGGAGGCAATGTCCTTCACCTTCTATTATCATTAACCTAGCATTGCGTATATGTCATGATGACCAACCCAGTGGTTGGAGTTTTAAAAGAAGAGGCAGAGTCTGAATTTATTTACAGTGAAACCATAGCAGCCGTAGTTGTAGCTGCATGAACCACCAAACACACCACATGATCAGCAGTTGCACCTTATATAGTATATAGTATAAGTACTTGGGTTGTACCTACAACAGGTTAGGTTAATTGAAATTACATTGATATATTACTGGATTTTAATATTGTCCAATTCAATGTTATTTAACTAAATTGCATGATTACAAAATTGATATTTAAGTGTAGCATAGCTCACTCTACAATGCCACATGTGTGGCTTTAGTTTGGGGCTCCTCCAAGGACACAGGCAAGTTTTGGTTAAAGTGTGGTTATTGTAAAGATGCAGGTAAAGAAAAATGTCATGACAGAGCAGATGGTCTCTGCTAGCATGCTAGCGCTCTCGAGTGTGTGCTGGTGGCTGACTTAACCAGTGGTAGGGGTTGCATTTATTTTACAGTCTATGGGTTGCATAGACTAGTTGACAAGTCGACTCCTGCCAAGAGACATTGACGACAGAAAAGACAGCAGGTTTTGCAGCCAACACAGACTTGCGCATCAAGTGTGTGGAAGTACTTCACAAAAGATGAAACCCGATCAGCTCCTTAACCAGAGGATTTGGACAAAGACCACCTTGTGCCCGGAGGAGGGGATCACCCATTCCTTCAATACCACCAGTGTGGTAGGACTGTTAAAGTCCCACATGTGACGACTTGACTTTTGACAAACCTGAGAGAACTGAGACTGACTTACATGACTAAAGCTAGCGAACTGACCACAACAAAGAAACTTAAAGGAATCCTGGACTCTGGTTACACTTGAGACATTTTTGTTCTATTGCAAGTGCATTGTGTTAAATAATCAGTTGATATTTATGTTAATGTTTATGTTAACGGTGAAGCATTGTTGAAATATAAGATTTTTGCCTGTAATGCATAGATTACAGTATCCCCAGTGAGTGGACACTAGAATGCTGGTTTAAAGAGCAAACATTTATTTTTTTGTTTCATGCAAGACAATATATTTTAAGTTGAAAGTACGTTGTGGCTCCAGTTGCTCATTGTGTCTGTCATAGGCCTACTCTTTTCAACCCCTCCTACGGACTTAGACACTGGTCCTAAATATATTTGAGTAGTCTGTAGGTAGGTTACATTAAACATAGGCTACTTGATTAAACCTAACCGAATGATTTAAACAACAGCTTGAAATGATTCCATCCCACGCGGTTTGAGCCAAATACGTGGTTGATCAGTGTAAGGTGATCATTATGAGACGTCTGGTCATAGTTATTATATGATATTCGGCTTCAGGTCGGGCTGCAGATCTTGTGCCGTCGGGTCAGGTTATATGTGCAGATGTCGGGGCGGGTTAAAAGGTCGACTTGAAAAAATCAGCAGTCGTGCAACCCCTAAGCTGTGGTGCACTGATTAGCCAATGCTACCCCCACCCAATATATATCTGTTGAAATGAATTACAAGATAATGAAAAACTCAACCTTTTAACATCCAATTGAACATTCGGCGTGACAGCTTGTATTTGGTACGCTGTAATTGCTAAGCTAAATACAACATCAGGTCTACTCTATAAGTGAAAGTGATATGTAAAATATTAAATAATATAGTAATAGTATAATAGTATAATAATAGTATATAAACGTGAATATTTTCATAGAGCACATTGTTTAGTGTCTTCATTCATATTGTGGTTACTGTTACGCATTATGATAGTTAATGATGATTAAGTACGCCCACTGTTTTTGTTACGCAGGGGTAACATTTCTATTTACATTTAGTACATTTGGCAGACACTTCTATAGATAATATACATGGATGAATAGGCAATTGTTTTTGTGAAAAGTGCCATCTTATAAAAGTCCTGTAAGTCTTGTATTGAATTGCCACTGCCACAACACATTTTAATTGCAGCGCTTCTTGTTCAATGTAAATATGGCAAGACTGCTAAAATGCATGTGCTTCTAATCCAAGCATTTCTGTCTTCAGAGTCGTCCTATTGCATTCATGGGAAATATTGGCAACAACTAGGCGTTTTTCACGATATACCCCTTTATGTGGACAGATGGAGATCAAATGTGCAAAGCTAGTTCTGGCAGGACAATCAGTCATGCGCCACCTATCAGCTGACAGCTAACAGCTAAGAGGTCCAATCAAACGCATATAAACTGATAGGCGACCAATTTAAGACCTTCTATCTCACACATACACACTCTCTGCGAGTTAAGTGCTGAACTGGATTTCACCCACCACCACCACCACCCCAGCCCCCACCACCTCAACCTGCACCTGCTTTGGTTCTGCTCTGTATTGTATGGAACCTACACAATGGGTTGAGGGACCTGATGTACCCCATGGTGAGGATTGTGAAGTGCTTCCTGGTGTCAAATGTTGCCATGCTGTATCAGACATCTGTATGTCATGCTTTAAATCCGATAGCAGGAAGCACCCTAAAAGAGTGGAACTGCCAGACTAAAGTGTATTAACAGTTCATGCAATACATGCCATGGTTAAATCAATAGCATGAGTGATTTCTTAAAATGCAACCCAAAATTCCCCTTTAATTTGTTTAATGATTATTAATAACTCAAATAGTTAGCCACTCTTTTATCATATCACAGTCCAGCGCAGAAGCCAGCAGTTGGAACATCTGCTCTGGCAGAACAGGTCCTATGCTTATTATGTACAGAGGGTGTCTTGTCAATTAATTGGAACAAACAGAGTAAAACATTGTACTTCTTTAGAAAAAATTAATTTGTCAGCTTAACAGAATTTACTTTGACAGGAGTCAGGAACTTTCATGTAAAAATGTCTCTTTTCATGTTATTTCCAATCCCCAAAACATGGATGTATACCTCTTGTTTCACAATAGGTCTACATGCTCGGTCTTTACTGCCACCCCAGTACAAGTAATATTAACACTCAGTCTCTCCAGTGTGATTTATTTATTTATCTTACTTTCCCATGAATGATGACTTGGCTCATTCTTCATATCATATCTTGGATATACCGCTGGCTGCAAAGATCTATAATTTTAATGCTTTAGTGATCAATTGCAAAAGTTTCCTAGAGAAGCCTCACACATGGTGCCACCGATAAGATAGAGTGCTTTCAAACTCCCGTTAGCCACTTTACGTGACACATTTCTCATTTGAAAGTCTTCAAAGGTCAGTTTATATTACAATTGATGATTAAATGGAATTCCACAAGAGCACTTTCCCTTGTCGGTAGAAAGTATCTCAGAGATTAACTGACTGAAGAACTGAACTGACTGCAGTGAAGATTGAGAGTCTGGCCTTGAATAGATCAAAGGTTTGTTTTGGTAAGGAAAGCTAATCTCTTTCTTGTTGGGAGGTTGATGTACTTTTGTATATTTGTATATGTAAGGTGACTAGGTAATCCTACTGTAATTTTTTTCCATTAAACTCATGATGATCATGATGATGATAGCAGTTATTGCTGTTCAAATGCAGCAACCAATATCATCTCAGAGGTTTGTACACACAGCCTTTCTAATGACATTTTGGAGATTTTTACGAGGGGAGGAAATAAACCAGAGAGTTGTTTATTTGCTGTTATTTTATTGATTGTTCCTCAACACATGCTTCATCATTCTCTCTTTTCTTCTTTCATATCTTGGCTTTCCGATCTCTCTTTTCTTCTTTTTTGCTGGTTCTTTTTGTTTAGCAGTGACCACAGACTATATCTCTCCTCTCTTCCGATCTCTCTCTCTCTGTCTCTTTCTCATCTGTGACATGTAGTGTGGTGGCCAGTAGGCCTAACTGTAGTTGGTGAGGATCTCGTCGATCCAGGGCATCAGGGTGCAGACCTTGGTGTAGACGCCTGGGAAGTCGGGCAGGGCACAGCCTTGGCCCCAGGACACGATACCCTGGAGCTCTCCGTTGC
>PIJE02000195.1:466944-551646 GCA_002895965.2 Coryphaenoides rupestris
TCCTCACCATAGGTTAACCCTTGTAGACTAATCGCTTGTTGTTGTCGTTCTTTCATCAAGAAAACGTTTGCTGCAGTCCCGCTTTAGGATCCACACCTTAGGACCTATGCTCCTCCCATCACGTCTGTGTGTGTTTTTGGTTTGCTGTAAGCAGGTGCTGGATCATCCCCTCTCTCAGTGTATATCGCGATGACTCATGGTGTCAGGACATAGCATAATACCAATGCCATTGAAGAACTAAGCCCTGTGCTGTGCTTTGCGCCCCACAGTGGACATGCCCACGAAGCTCCAGTGTCTGGACCTACCCGTCGTGGACGACGCCGACTGCGAGGCCGCCTACCCTGGCATGATCACCTACAGGATGGTGTGCGCCGGATACATGGATGGTGGCAGGGACGCTTGCAACGTGAGATACACGATTTACTATTCTGTTTTTTTGTTTTTGTTTTACATTGAGCAGACAATCAAGTTGCTTTTATCTAAATGCAAGTCATTTGGTGATTTAAAATGCTATCTCTTCATTTAATTTTGTTTGGAATGGTACATTTTCTGACACATGTCAATTAAAGGGTCCCCAAGTTTACCCAGGGTGATTTGTTGATAAGCTAAAAATCTGTTAAATTAGTTAGAAATCTACCCTATATGGACATGGCATGCACATGGGAGTGTCTACCCAGAGCTATGATGGATAGATCGTCCTACCAGTTGTCACAGTTCACTGGGTAGGCTGATCTGGATAACATATATCTGGATGGACACTCACACGTGTGAAAGTAAAAAAGAAAACTATGGCCCTTTAAAGAGCAGGTAGGCTTTGGGTTTGAACCCAAAAGCTTCCCTGCCCTACACTAGACTAGACTAGACTATCCTCGGCCACATCCGAAGTCGTTCACTTGTTCAAAATGGGACAGAGAATGGCATATAGGAAGGAAATAAGTGTACACTAGTTGTATACTTCTTTTACAGTGCATTATGGTTATGAAGTAGCAGCCCACTGTGTAGGGAGCCAGACTTCTACACTCCGTAGCAGCACTTGATTTTGGACCGCATGACAAAATGGTGCACTGTATAGGGAATGATTCTGGACGCGGCCCATCGACGGTCTCTCTCTGTCTCTCTCTCTCTCTCTCTGTCTCTGTCTCTGTCCCCTCTGCAGGGTGACTCTGGAAGCCCGCTGGTGTGTCACGGAATGTTCCATGGCATGGTGTCGTGGGGACAGGGCTGCGCTGAGCCCAACTACCCTGGCGTGTATGTCAGGGTGTGTGAGTTCCTCTACTGGATCGAGGACACGCTGGCGGCCAACCCCTGATTGCACCGTGCCAACTGACTCCGGTGTTCTCCTCCTCCTCCTCCTCCTCCAATCTTTGTCTCCTCCTCCTCTTCTCTGATCTCTTCTTTTTTTCCTTCATATCTCTCGAATCTCACTCATAAACTCCTCCAAAAGTCTCCGGACAAATGTGACCCAAGTCCAAGATGAAAAGAACGTGGAATAGGAAAATAAAAACTATGTCTACATGCTCATCGGTGTTGTTGAGTCTGCTTGTTGACTGACCTTCAAATGATACGGTGAGAAAAAGTTGGATTATTATTTGCATTTATTAACATACAAGGCACAGCTGTTTTTTAAATCCAAAGTACAAATGCATTACATTAATTTTTATTGAATTAAATGTCTTATGACAAGGGATTATCATACAAAATGATGAGGTAGCACATGCCAACAGTTTTTTTTTCAAACCATTGGTTCCAAGGGAAACACTCAACCACTTAAATATATAAAATGCTAAAGCCCTTTTGAATGAGTACTCCATCTAATGGAAGTGTGACACACAAGGAGCTCCAGTTACAATATGGCTTTCAAAATACACGTATTGAGTATACTCGTCACTATGAGGAACACACTTGTTCACTTACAGTGATGGACTTACAAGCGCATTCCCCCACATATAAATCTCATATTCTCATATAAAACCTAATGAAGCCTCTCTACAATGAGGGATGAGGCATCCCGATATGAACTACCATGTTTTTTGAGCCATTTCATAAAAAAATATATTTTCAAAATCAATTGCGGCCCATGCAGCAGTGTTTGTGTGAGAACAACTTCTCAAACTGTGTTCACGTGGACCTGGTTCTGTCCACCTGTTTCTGGAGTGATGCTTCTTGCTTTAGCTCTGCTCTCCTCTGTTCTCTCAACGACTTTTGATCTGAGTGAGCAGAAACCAGCCACACGGCTTCACCTAGAAGCAAGGCAGCAAACGGAGATACCACTAAATCCACAATCAATAGAGATATATTATTACCAAAGTAGAAGGCCAAACTGTGAAGTATTGAGTTGAAGATGGTTGGTCATAAACAAGGGGTACTATAAGTCTAAATGCATTCTACAAAAAGTATTTCTCACATTTTAAAAAAGTATGTTGACAATTTATATCAAAAGCTAGTCTATGCAGATAGACCAGTAGAGAAGCGTTTTTCCCCCACAGGTGAATCAGCCGTGTTGTGATGTCCTGACAGAGAGGATGGATATGAGGCCACAAGTCACCTTGGGGTGCTATCAGAGTCAACCTGAGGCCACTCCATGCTGCCAGCCCACTGTCGGCTCCCATGGTGGGCTTATGATGATTCTCTGCAGCAGCAGCATCAGTAGCAGTCATCATTTTGAAGGCTTAGCCCCAAGTCTGCCTGCAGATCCAGAACCAGTGAGGCTTCTGGTTGCTCCACCAAACATTACACAGTGTGCCGTCCAGATCCTGTGCACTAAAAACCCTCGATGCACAACTCTATTTAAGTTATGTTTGTTGAAAATATATGTTGCTAACTTGGATCCTGCTTAGTCCTTGTGTTAAACATATCCCAATTCAGGTTTAAAAAAGGTTTAAAAAACAGTTGGCATAAACACAGTCTGCTATCCCACTACTTACCCTTTTCAGCCGCCTTACATGGAGAAGGTTTCTGTGTGTCTTTAAGGCACTCCATACTGTTAAGGAAAACACAACCATGGTGAATAAGTATATCTCCATGATAAAGTATTTTGCATGATGTGGAATACTTATACACTGATATATATATATATATATATACAGTATATATTACAGCTGATAGCAAGAATGCAAATGTTCCATTATGCTTGTGTTGCCAGTGCATTTTAAGTGCCATGTTTTTTCTAGTTCTGTGTTTTATTCTAATAACGATATGTGAATGTGGATATGTCACTGGGGGTCTCTGTGGAACCCAGCTGCCAATCACCTGTGAGAACGTGGGTGTGGCTTAGGTGGTCGCAGGCCACCGCTGGTCTCCTCCTTGCTGCTCGCTGGCTCCCCCTGCTGACTGCTAACGGAAAAAGACAAGCACAATAAATACAACCACTTTTATATCCTTTCTTATAGCCATGGGAATGTACAGTAAATAGACAGTTTTCGGTATTGTATATATAAGTGGAGATCATGGGTGTATAAACAACACGTTTACGCTAGCTTGCTTACTACTGAGGTCTGGGATCCAACTAGTTTTTACTCCAAGTGGAATCTCTAAAAGTTACTCATCACAAGTTAAGCTCAGTTAAATCAACAGCTACAAGCCACAGCATACATTCTTAGCCGGTTTTAAGAATGCTTTAGGGCTCTTCCTCTTTGTTGATGTTTTTCAATGAAAATACATTTTACCTGGTGCTTTGAGCTTGAGATGAGCGCTTTGTTATTGCGTGACTGCCAGCTTGAGCCTTGAGAAAAAAAGGGGACATGGATCATGTTGTATTTTACATTATGCATATTCACTGTAGCAAACTCCTGGACCTCTCGTCCTTTTTGCTGTGTACTTCACACATTTGCTGTGTGAAGTGGGCAGGTGGAAGGACAGTCTTGCAGGGCTACAGGTAAACACCTGCAGGCCTGTTACCTGTAGGCACCCTTAAAGGAAAACCAAACAACCTTATTAACCTACTTTCCTCCCACTCTCTGACTTGTGGTCCACTCTACAAGGTTTTCACTGTCTTGAACAAGCCACTCCCACTCATTTGATTTGGCGAGGTCATGCTATTGCATGTGTTTAACGGATAGAGGGTTTAAATCCATATTTACATTGTATCCTACGTTTTTTAAACACTGTGCATTTATGTCGCATTGATCCATAACACTAGTCTGCAAACCACATAAACATTTTTTTCATCTAAAATTATTTTTGTAAATAGTAAATAATGACGTGCAGGGGCGGCTGTAGGTTTCCATGCCAACCCACCGTGAGGGAGCGGGAGTGTCGGGGGGGTTTGGTGGGGGACACCTCGCCCGGCACCAGAGGGTAGGGTGGCAGGCCGAGGCGGGGGTCCTGACTGGCCTGCTGGGGAGGGAGCGAGAGACACACACACACACACACACACACACACACACACACACACACACACACACACACACAGATTGCAGATTCACTGAGGCAGTGAACACAACACTGAGGCAGACCGACAGACCTCTTTCTCTAGGTCTCTCTCTCTCTCTCTCTCTCTCTCTCTCTCTCTCTCTCTCTCTCTCTCACACTCTCTTTCTGTCTCTCTGCAGGGGCGTCACTAGACTCCATATCAGCACGGTGTGCTGGTCCATCGGCTTTGCGTAATTTTACTGGGGCACAGCAAAGCTTTTCCTGGGGCACGTGCCCCAGTAAATGGAGTCTAGTGACGCCACTGTCTCTCTGTTTCTCTCTCTCCATCTGTCTTTCTCTAGGTCTCTCTCTCTCTCTCTCTCTTTCTCTCTCTCTCATACCTTTTTCAGAGCAGCCACCTCCTTCATCACCAGTTCTACATCCTCATGGTCATCGTCGTCGTCTTCTTCTTCGTCGTCGTCCTCCTCCCCCCCTCCGGGCCGGAAGCCCTCAATGACGATGGACTCTGTTTCTCTGATGTCACAGCGGCAGTACGGACAGGTGTGACCATCCGATTTCTGTCACAACAGTTTTTTATTGTTATTATTGTTATATTATATACCTATGTTGAGTGTGTGTGTGTGTGTGTGTGTGTGTGTGTGTGTGTGTGTGTGTGTGTGTGTGTGTGTGTGTGTGTGGGTGTGTGTGTGTGTGTGTGTGTGTATCTTTGTGCCTGTGTGTGTGTGATTTTCCATTATAGAGCTGTTTGTGAGAATACACGGTGCAAGACGTGGAAAGCAGAACTTAAACTTGAATGTGCATCAATGTGTAGACTATGTCTGTTGTACCACACCACAACTGTGGTGTTTTGGTTAACTCTGCCCTTCTGCTTTCATCTCTCTCCATCTCTCTCTTTCTCTCTCGCTCTCTCTCGCTCTCTCTCAGAATGTGAGTGCGCTGTAGTGTATCAACACAGACTGACTGAGTGGGAGGTGTCACTTTCACAGGAAGTTGCTTGGTAAATGTCACACTGTCCAAGACACTGTAGCACCAACACAGCAAAACAGTAGTCTGGCTTGACCTAGTCTCACATGCAAATTTTAGATCATCGTCGGCTAGATTAGATTATCTTCGGCAATAGCATTGTCAAACTTCTGGATCCGAGATTAGGCTAGACCCAGAGTCGGGTAAACATTCCAGTACATTACTGAAATCAGAAATCAGAAGAAGCAACTCCTCTCAAGACCAAGGGCTGCACATATTTCACTTGGGAAGATGAACATTCCTGTACCACAGAGTCTGCATTAGCAGAATTAGCCTCATGGCTAGTAATGGTTAGCTTACTAGTTATGACCTGCTGCTGATGACTAGCAAGTACATTTTTGCTCCTATTTTTACTACTACTACTTACTTACTCCGCTAAAGCCCTCACCAATACTTGCCAACAGCCAACCCCCCCCCCCCCACACACACACACACACCTGCCAGCCAGTGAGGCAGTGCTGGCAGAGCAGATGGCCGCAGGGCTGTATGCGTGTGTTCTTGTCCCGCTCGGTGCAGATCTTACAGAGCTGGAAGGTGCTGCCAATCTCACAGTACAGCTCATACTGTTCCTGTACGTGAAGGGGGGGGGAGGAATAAAGTGTTAAGACTTTTAAAAGACTACTAAACTACTTCTGACTACATCTCCCCCCACTGCATACAGAGAGGCATATACAGTATATTGTACTTTGATCCATAAATATGTACACACGGAAATGATTCTAATACAGTGAGCTCCATCACTTTCTGGTTTAGATAGATAGATTAACAGTAGATGTCATTGTTTCTAGCCATAACAGATGAGCGGAACACTGGCGGCCAATTAGCTTAGAGGACTCTTGTTCTACTGTTGTGTGCTGGGTATTGTAGTGTTTTACCTCTGTCACTTTCACTCTGCTCCTGTGGACGGGCTCACAAAGACCAGTGAGGTCTGGGTTCACTTCCCGTCCGTCGGGGTAGAGGTAGCTGAGAGAGGGAGAGGAAAAGGAAGGAAAAACATATTGGTACCTCCGTTTCAATTGTTCAGCTTGATACTTACGATTGTTATGTCATATTGTATTATTTATTTCTAACATTGACATTGTTAAAATTGGTAACACAAAAAGTCAAGAAATTAAAGAAATAGGAAGTGGGTGTGTGTGTATGTGCGCGTGTGTGTGTGTGTGTGCACTCACCATCCTGCCTTGAAACCCTTGACGAGTGCTTGGTAGAGGGGTGTGTTCTGGGGTATAGTCTGGATGATGTCGCCCTCTTTGGTCACATGACCAATAGCCCACTGGCCCATCTTTGTGCAGCTCAGCCGGAAGATATAACTGTATGAAAAGACACAGCGGGTCCATGATCAGATAGCATATATAAGAACACTCTGATGTCCGATGACATCATCAATGTCAGCCAATCAGCTTGCTGCTTGAAGCTGAACTATACATTTTGAGCTCACCTCCCTGGCCTGTGTAGGTAGTGCGTCAGGCGAACTTTGACCTGGTCGTAGGTCAGGAAGGCCATGTAGCCTGGGTGGGTCACTGCCAACTGGTTCCAGTTCCTTATGAGTGATCTCCAGGGCTAAAGAAGACATATATATATATATATATACATCTTACTCAAGGATGCCTTCAGGTAGACTTCAGACATTGGCATTCAAACCCAGAAGCTTTCGACTGGGAGTCAAACACAAACGTGGCTACTAGACTATCCGGCAGCCCTAGATGGTCTAATCAGGTGGATTTAACAATGCAACGCACCTGAAACAACCTGGTGAAGATGTCAAACTCAACCACGGAGACGTGGTCATTGCAGGTGAGGTCTATCGTAGATTTCAGAGCCATGGACTCCATCCCCTCCTCAAAGGAGTGGACCGCTGTGAGCTGCTTCTTGAGAGCAGTCCAGTGCACTACACACCTTCACGGAGAGAGAGAAACAGGGCGTTGCTGCACACAGTGTGACGACTGCATAAGGAATGAAAACAGTCAGATTAGTAGAGCGAACATAACAGATGTATGTTTTCACAACAGTGAAAACATACAAACAGTTTTAGTTTCCACCCCATCCCTGTCCAATGGCTACACCCATAGCTCCACCCACAGTCATGGCTCCGCCCTCTCTCACTTTTTCCCAAAAGAGCGTCGCCAGAATTCCTCGGCTTCTGTCTTGGTGAGCCTGAAGCTGTGGCCTTGGAACTTCCCGTTGGGAAACAGCTCCTTCAGCTCCCACAGCATGTGGCTGAAGAGCAGGGAGAGTTTGGTCAGGTTTCTCCTGCCAAGGGAGGAATTTGCAAGAAAAGAAACAAAATAAAGGGGAAGAAATATGTAATGTCAGAAATATGTCATTTTTACTTCTCATGATGTTATCAAGGGTTATCAAGGTGTGCATTAAGCATCAGAAAATGGCGTTCCATGACATTCATTGCAGTCTCATGTAATTTCAGTCTGTTCATTTCCTTGTATTCCTTCACACACACATTGAGCCAAGGGGTGACGGGGCGGAGGGATTGTATCGGTGCGGTCATTCAGACCACACCCCTACAATCCTGAGCCTTTCCAAAACCTTATCATGTCCAGGTCTGAGTTTAGTAGCTGGCTTTGAGATGTATCTTGAAACAGATTTGTCAGAAGTCAGAAGGGTTTGTGGTCACATCAAAACAATACAAGGTGAGGTACAGAATGAATGTCAAGATTATTTAAATGATGAGATGTTGAAGTTAAAATGTGTAAAAACCACTGCACATCCACGTTAGTATTATTTCTACACAAGACACCTGTTTGCCACTCATGTGCCTCAGGGTCGTATCCTATTTTGTCACAAAAATATCACTCCATGAGTTTCAAATTCTATCTCCCTTGTTTTATGTTGTCATTTAATGTTTAATTTAATATCACCACTTAAAAAAGTGCAAAAGTAAATAGTAATAGTAATTTACTATAATATAATAGTAAAAGGGCTATGTGTTGGTAACGGTTCTAAAGAGTATTTTATTGAACCTTTATTTAACCTTTATTTAGGGAGACCTGGGCAAGATAGCGCACCAGTTTACAACATTATATAGCTTGTTAAAACATAACCTAATAGAGCATGTCAAACCAAGGTAAATACAGAACTAGGTTGTCTTTATTGTGTTCCCTGAATTGTTACCTATTGACTGAAAGCACAACGTGAACACACACACACACACACACACACACACACACACACACACACACACACACACACACACAGAAGCAGAGCCACAACAAGTGGCACAACAAGTCGCTTTCAACAAATACGCTTTCTTAAGTGCTGCTACCACAAAATGTTCCGTTGGCCAGTCACTGACACACCACATGTCCCCATGCAGCTCACCTAAGCTTTAGGTCTCTCGGAAGAGCCTAAAATTAGACTGTCATGCAGCTCTGAGATGTGATGGATGTATATATATATATATATATATATGTTTCCTCTAAATGAGCTTTCACTGCACAGCACCTTGTTTCCCGTTGGACCTTATCATGTTACAGTTACTGGAGATGCTAACATGTTATGTTAGGAGATGCGAACATGTTATGTTAAATGGTGTGATACATTTACATTTACATTTAGGGCATTTGGCAAATGCTTTTATCCAAATCAACTTACAATAAGTACATTTGTCGAAAGAGAGACAGCAATATATCGCTGTGGTACATAAAGATAGAACAGTTTTCAAGCATTCATAATTGCAAGGCTAATACAGTAGAACAAGCATTCACAATTGCTTAGTTGCCTGCATAGGCTCCAGACTAACACTTAGTTAGTTAGTCAATCATTTGGTGGTACAAAAACTGAATGATTGTATATGAAATCAATTAATGTAATATTAATGAAGCATAGGCCTACTATGCAACGAAAACAAAAGTGCTACAGTTCAATAATAAAAATTAACATAAGGGCATTTTTCCGAATGAAAAACATGTCGACACGCTACATTATACTTATGTTGTGTGACGGAAATGATGGCCTACGACCTGAGCGCTCTAGGTTGCTACTTTGCTGTCATAGTATAAACGCAGACAGACATGCCATAGCTATACTACACCACGAGAGACAGAGAAAGACATGGTGTCATAGTGTACGATACAACATAAATGCCAGTGGTTAGTTCAAAGGGGATAATATATTATCACCAATATCAATACTAATATTTTCTACGAAAGTCAAGTGGAGGCAGTGCCACCATTTTTTGTTTGTGTGGCACTGGACCGATTACATTGATTTACAGTGGCAGTCAGGAGCCCTGAGTGTGTGTGTCTTTGTGTGTTCGCGCTTGTGAGAGAGGTTATATTTGTTTGCGAAAGACAACGTACCCAAAAAGCTATTTATATGAAAACATCAGTCTAAAAGGTAATTTATCAACTAGGTGTCTCTACTCGTGTGAGTAGACACCTAGTTGACCTTATGTTCTGTGTTAGTACATGAGTGGACCTATGATACAGCCTGTCTCTCCTGTGTTACTCCCATGATACTCTGTGTGGTAACTATTAATTCCTCTCAGCTCTCAGGAAGGCCGCCAAACCTCAAACCTCTCAGTTTTGTGTGTGTGCCCATGCTTTCATCTTTGCATGGTACAATGGCTGGACTTGAATGACCTGGTAGACAGACTAGTCGAGATCTGATCCAGTCCTAAGTATGCTAACGTACGCAAAATAATAGATTTGGAGTGTAATGCCACAAAGCTACTGTGTGAGTGTGTGTGACTTAAATTGAAACAAATAAATGCACACAATCAAATAAGCACAGAAACATAAGGCCTTAATTAATGAGTTTTTACCTTGACTATGTTAACTATAGTTGTTTGTTTTTCGGCGGAAATTGTAAAAGGTAAAATGGCTTTGAGGCAAGTAGTTTCCCTGAATGCACGCACCTACGGACGCAGACACACACACACACACACACACACACACACCCTAAACGGCTTGTACTGTTTGTTTCTGAGCATTAGCATCACAAAGGCTCTGGCTGTGTCTGGTCCTGAATGCCCACAGTCCAGTCTGTCAGAACAAGAAGGTTTCCTCTGTTCCATTAGCAGTCTGACCAGGTCCAGAGGAACAGGCCCTGGGTCAAGTCCTTCTATTGGGGCTTCTGTCATTATCCTATTTAGCACATGTAAGCCCACAGTATACACATTGAAGTACATGTGTATCATTATATTCTTTTATTCTTTCCTTTTATTCATTTTTTTTTTATCTTTTTTTGAAATTACGACATCATTTTTAGGGCCATGATAATTGTGTGTAGTCGTCGATAAATTACAGGTGATATTGGAGAAAAGTTTATATGAAGTAACTTATGTGTGGGAGAGATTGCCTCTTCTTGACCCAAGAAAGGGTTTATTTGAGTTAGGGAAGGGTCAGGCCAAAATAATGTTATTTAGTTTTATTTAGTTATTTAGTTTTTAAAAGAACTCACATCTCTGACTGATAGTAGGAGTCCGCAACAAAATGGCTGCCTAAGAAGGTTGGGTTTTTGTTCAAAATGTGTACAATGATTCACTGTGTTCATATTAAATACATACAATATTTTGCTGATATGTTCATGTCAAAAAGAAAAATCAGGATAAGTTAAGACAAAATTAAATGACCCCACCAAGCTATCCAAAAGTATTAAATAAATTAATTTAGTTACATGGATATTTCAGGTTATCATTTAGTACAACAATTTAGTCATTCATTTCACAACACACCAATTTTGTGAACCACATCGTCATCTTCATGCCCAGCTCACTCTACCTGCAGTTGGACGTCTCCTCGTACATCTTGTCGCGGCCCTCTTTGAACAGCAGCAGGGCACGCTCCGTCTTATCCAGCAGGTGCCTGACGTGGACCCTCAGGTACTCGTCCTCGTCCCCCTGGGGCTCCAGGGCCCCCGCACCGGCCTGGCGGTAGGGCTCCCACACTTGGGTCAGCAGCCGCACCGTTTGGGACACCAGATCGGGCAGGTAGGGTGGGCTGTTCTTCAGGCCCAGCCGGGGGTTGGTGCTCAGCTGGTGGAGCTTCTCCAGCCTCTTCAGGGTCTTGTCCACCGTCCGCTGGTCCCCGCCGCTGCCAAGGGGCCGCGGACACCCACTGCTGGCTTTGGGGCCCCGATGGTCCCCTGTAGCCCCGTCTGACGCCATTGCTGGAGACTCAACGGCGGCTCCTGGCTGTGTCTGTGTTTGTGTGTTGCTTGACGGTGATGTGATCCAAAAGATGGCCAAATGTCACCCAGTGTGCAATTCAATCTGTGCAAGTGTGCGGAGTGTGTGTGTCTGTGTGTGTGTGTGTGTGTGTGTGTGTGTGTGTGTGTGTGTGTGTGTGTGTGTGTGTGTGGAAGTGTGTGTGGAAGTGTCAAACCAGGTCACGTGCAAGTGGCTTCCTTACAAGCATCTGTCATTACTGCTCTAGCATTGCTATTGAGTCAAGCAGAGACAACAAAACAAAAACCTACTTTCAATAACTCAACTTCAGGTGTCGTTGGACTTTGGACTCAATAACCATTTCCTGGGATGCCTGATGGACTCACATACCCTCCATGCACCGTCTTATCTTGGGCTATCCAAACAAAAGACGACTGTGCCGAGATTCATATCACCTTTATCAATTCTAGCAGGACGGAAGGAAAGAAGGAAGCGAGCACTGAAAAAGAGCTCACCACCGCTGACGGAGACGACTCAGGCTGTCTCCACGCTTGGCATGCTCTTCTGTCTCTTCACCAGGTTCCTCGAAGACAACAAGGCCCACCCTGACTCAGCCCCTCATAACACAAATGTGAGGCAAGCGTGGCTCTGTTTACTCCCTGGCTCTCAGACTGAACCTCGCTCAGTGGACGTCTACTCACTGTGCAGCAGAAAGTCTTGTCATTCTGTAAAATGTTGCAGCACCCCCCCCTCTCTCTCTCTCTCTCTTTCTCCTGTTCTCACTCTCTCGCCCTCCTTTTCATAACACTGATGAGTTTCCTGGTTGCAGGCAGCCAGACAAACAGGTTGGTTTTCTTTCTATTACTCAGGCAGGCAGGCAGGCAGTGCGAGCGTGAGAGTGAGAGAGAGAAACATAGAGAGAGAGAGAGAGAGAGAGAGAGAAAGAGAGAGAGAGAGAGAGAGAGAGAGAGAGAGAGAGAGAGAGAGAGAGAGAGAGAGAGAGAGAGAGAGAGAGAGAAAGAGAGAGAGAGAGAGAGAGAGAGAGAGAGAGAGAGAGAGGCGCATGCATAAAAGTTAAAATGTAACTAAGATTGTTGGTCGATAAAACAGAACAGAGGTGTGTTTGTCTCAATTGTGTCTATGTGTTTGTGTCAGAGAGAGTGTGTAGAAGCGTGAGAGAGCAGCACATACGCTAAATATATATTCAAATACTTCTGACGAAAAGTAACCTACATTGGATATTTGTTTGCCTAAAATCTTGTGGAGTTGTGTAACCTGATTGCATAATTAACCGTCCACAACAGTAATACACATCAACGTATTCTCGTAGTCTGATACGTCTTCAAAACAAAAGCACATGACTGTGTCAACTTCAGCACTGTATAAGAAGCAATGGGAAAGGTCGTCCACAATTCTAAGATATGCTTATGCTGTCCTCGCTGTTCTTTTTCTTAAAAAAAAGCCTATGTACAGTATCTACATCTAATGTCAAATGTAAAATGTACATATGCTCTCTGGTTGATGTATTGTTGTTAATATAATATATTCTTTTACAATACTAAATATAAAAGAAAAGTGCACTATTTCCCCCTGGGGATTGATAAAGCCTTATTGATTAATTGAATATCATAATTTATTTATTGATTATATTTTGTATTTTTATTTAACGCTGTCAAATAAATGCAGTGGATTAAAAAATACAATGCCTCCTAGGTGGAGTATTGGGTAGAAGAACATAAAAAAGTACAAGAACCTCAAATTGCAATGCCTTTACGACCGGGCTGACATACAAGTCGCTGCTGATTGGGTAACACCTCTGACACGCCCACCAAAACGTAGAAAACGCACCCCAAACCCCAACTCTGACATTCAACATGGCGGCCACCACATTTTTTTCAGACCGTCAGAGGTAAATCTCCGCGGTCTTCTGGGCAGAGGATGACGTACGTCTGATGTGTGTCTCGTCTATTTCATAGGCGAATAGCTTATTGAAATTTGACCAATGGCCAATATCAACAACGTCCAGATACAATACAGGTTACTTCTCAAAGTAGATGCGCTAAATATATTTTGTACTTCGATACACTGTTTCGACACACGGTGGCGGTCCTTGTCCGTCACCCAAAGTCCCTCACTAGGGCTGATTGGCCCCATTCATTTTCCAATTTTGGAAGAGGCTTTCACCTGGCTCGATGCGAGATCTGCAGAGAAAAACCGAATTATGTGAACTCGTCAGATTAGGATGGTCTCACGAAGGTGGGGGTAGGTTTTGAAAGCGACTTTATATGTTTGGTGTCTCAGGGTTGGGAGGGGTGAGGGAAGCATATGGCAAAGCAAGTTAGGATGATGATAGCTTACTCCGCCTGGCTGCATGGGGGAATTATTAATCAAATGCATAAGTCTACACATCTTAGCATCACATATATGATAAATATACATAAATATATTCATTGTCCACTGCAAACATGCTTTGATGACACTTCATTCGTCACCAAATAAATATGTCTATTCAGCATGTTTCCCACATTTTAGGATTCCATTTAGTAGGCCAAACCTCTCTGTGACTTGTAAACTAGGAGTCATATCTTGATATTAATTTTAAGAAAAGGGTACTACCACGTACTATACTAGGCCTAATGTGTAGGAACTGCGCTGACTGCTTTGCAGGTCAGGCCTACTATGGTATGTAGGCCTATAATTTTCACATATCATTAAGGGCTTGGTTTTTTGGTTGGTTGGTGACATAAACTGGAAATAAAAATGTGCAGTAAACTGGCAATGATCAAACCTTTACCAAATGAGTCACTATTTCTTTACCACAGGGAGAGTGCGGGTGCAGGTTGTCAGACTCTGAGCTGTGTTTCTTCCGAAACAGATCCAAAAAGAGTTTATATTGTTGACTGTCAATGACAGTATCTGCTGTAACCCGCCTTCTCCTCGCCATACCCAGCATGCACTAATGTATAGGCTTCACCACCTGTAGAGGGTGCACTCTCACATACACATGAAGAGAAATCAATTCATTACTTACATAGCAATTGTAGCATAGTCAGTTGCCACAATGCCACCGGTGGCTTAGTTGGGGGCTCCTCCAAGGACGCAGCATGGCAGGCAGTAGTGGTGTTGAAAGTCCGGTTTATTGTAAACGGGTGCAGGTAAAGTGAAATGAACAGAGCAGATGGTACCTGCTAGCATGCTAGCGCTCTCCTGAGTGTGTGTGCTGGTGGCTGACTTAACCTGTGGTGCACTGATTAGCCAATGCTGTGATGTGTTCCACGTTCCACGCAGCATGCATATTGTCTCACAGATCGCACAGTGATAGCTTATACCCCAACAAACCACACTTTGACCTTTCAACCTGGGGGGCATGCACATACACGCACCCACACACATGACATACATCACACACACACATACACACACATCTCACACATCACACGCACTCACTTAGGAGAGTAAGTGGGCAGTGGTGTTGAACAGGGTAGCACTCTCTGTGTGTCTCCAGAACAACCTCCCTCTCACTTCCACTTGTAAAGTGTGTGTGTGTGTGTATGTGTCAAGTGCGTGCGTGTATATGTGTCAAATGTGCGTGTGTGCTTGGTTTAAGTTTGTCTGTGTGCATGGTTTGCGTGTGTATGTGTGTGTGTTTGTGTGTGCGTGCGTGCGTGTGTGTATGTGTGAGAGAGAGAGAGCTATATAGTATAGCCTATGTGTTCATTACAATGATACAAACATGATGCATACCAATTTAGTCACTATGAAAGACATTCATCTAGGTCCTTATTAATGCGAATCAGAATCCACTGAAGTCGAACAAAAATCATTGAATACATACAAGCGAAAACAATGCTATAGATAGATGTAATGTTTCAGACCGTTTCAGACGACCCGTTATGATGATACACATGAAGTACAATGAACGTGAAATGTGGAATGTCTCTCCTACAGGCTTGTTCTGGTCATTACTAAATCGTGCTGACATTAACAAAACAAAACCACACGAGCCATGTTGATTAAATTGAACAGAAATTAATCAAGTTTAATAAAGCTTGGTAGATGTTGCAACAAATAAAGTGTAGGCCTACACATCGAAAACTGTATTTTTCACTTTAAAGGTACTATAAGTAAGAATCAGTGCATTCTGAGCTCCGTGGCTTGAGACAATAGCAATCAGAAATTAATATTAGTTCCAATCATAATTATACCTTGTACACGTTTTAAAAAGCTATGAAATATATATATTTTTTTTTATTATCCACGCTTACATGTCACTTTGTTCCTTTTTCCCACAAAATCCGACCCGACTCAAATATATGAGAAATCAGTCCAAAGGCTGTTCTAAGCAACAGAGAGTCAGGAAGCTCATGTTTTAACTTCAACCACAACCTGCTACAACCTGCCAATTTAAAGCGATTTGTGCATGTAAAATCCTACATGTAGTCCCTGAACGGATTAATTATTCTTACATACAGGACTCCTATTATACCACCATTTGTGAGTGTGATCAGCCATCATCACAAATGGGGGTGTCCACCGACCGGCCTGTATGTTTATAACGAGGCTATTACATATACATGCCAGTAGGTGGCTGTCTCAGATTGGTAGATTAGTCTACTGTAGCTGTAGAGTTCAGTGTGTGTGTGTGTGTGTGTGTGTGTGTGTGTCAAGGTCAAAGTGTTTTATTGTCACATGTACATCATAACACAGGGTCATTCTGAACAGTGAAATTCTTGTAACATGGCAGGCGACAGTATGCAAAAAACGTAGGAAAAAAAGATAAAATAACAAGAAGAGAATCTTTTAGTATACATTATATACATATATACATGCACATACTGTATGTGTGTGTATACTGTATGTGTATATGTGTACATATATATATATATATATATATATTGAGAATGGCACAATATACATAATGCAATAACACATTATACATAATAATAATACAAAATAAGTGTAATGTTGTATCCATAAGTAGTTAGAATAATCTAAATGTTGTCAATGTTCATGTAAGTGAATGTACATGTAAGTGATCAATATGATCAATGAGATCGGTGTGTGGTTCAGAAGCCTGACGGAAGTGATTGACACCAACATGAGTTGAAACACATAACATGCCTTTTGAGTTTTTCTTGTTTATGTATTTAAAACTGAAACAAGGAAAACATAGAAATATATATGGATATAAATATTGTGATAAATATATTATTATAATTAATTCAATTGGATTATAATTTTTGTTTTCAATATCATTATGGAGTATCTGTTGCCGGTCAACAGCCTCTTTCGAACGAAACGTATACGTTCAAATTCCGTGACATCACGCCTATAGGACAACACAATTTCAGTTACCTTGCATTAAGCATTTGAGCATTTCACGCCTGGCATAAACATTTGAACACCTTTACAAGCAACATTGCAACTTGAGAGAGGAATATAACAACTTTTGCTTGGTTGATTTGTTGAGCTACTACAATTGAAGCGCTTCAAATCATGGCACAACAACCCGTGGGACTTTATCAGCCTCTGGTAAAAACGCAGATAGAAGTAGACTTCTACTATTTCCCAAAAAAGTGAAGAGCGGATTCAGAGGAAGGAGGAAACCCCTCCAAGTGGCAGAGGATCAGCACAGGTCCTCACGGCAGCGGACTCCTCTGAGGCCCGTGAAGACTCAGGGAAGCCCAGGTCTTCGGCCCGATCCCAAGACATCCCAAGGTTCAAGTCCTACTTATGTTTGACCCCATCAAAGCCGTATGAAAAATGTAAAATAAATTACGATGAAATATAGCCGAAAAACTGTGTAAAAAGTCTTGTTCCTGTGGAGAAGCGAACAAAGCTGGAGCTTGATGCTCTGCAGACCCAGATTCAATTCCTCCTTTTTTTTTACTCCATCAAAGCCTCCTTATTCTGGCCGATCTGCTGTGCTATGTGGAAATTCATGTTATTTACTTGATCTTGGGCAAAAAGCCCAGAAGCCCAGAAGAAATACCCATTATTCGGTGCTAAGCACCACATTGCCAGGAACATCGGTTTACAGTAATACCACTAAATCTCACCAACATATATCCTTTATGTTACTTATATTTACCGGTAGCCCCAACATATCTTTTATTTGGGCCCCATGATTCAATCCATGACATTCTTGTCATGTTGAATGTGATGTTGTGATGTTGAATACTGCCATACCAACAAGAATGTGGGAGCAAAATTGTTCCCCACTGTGGTGTGTTCGTTTGGTAAAGGTTTGATGAATCTTTTATCATTGCAAGATAAAAGCACATTTTCTGATGCTACCATTTTATCTCGAGGAGATAGTTTAAGTCACCAACTTCAACAAAACCAAGCTCTGTGTGAACCTTATACATCCCATGATGTGAACTCCGAACCCTTGCGTAAACAATCAATACGGTTCCAAAACAGTTTTTAGCCAAGTAACCCTTTGGGCACGGATTAAATGGTTGGATGCACTGACAGCTGCAGTGCTGCTGAACAAGTTGGGTTTTTTAGGGACTTTATACAGCTAGTTATAGCTCAATGTTCTTCTGTTGGTCGTGGTAGCAACTTCTAATGATTTTTGAGGAAAGTCCCAAATTGACCCTGGAAACCAGAGGCTGTTGTAGAGCGTGCGGGCACACGCACGCACGCACACACACACACACACGCACACACACCTCGCCAAGGAAACACCGAGGAATTAAGCGAAAAAACCACATGCAAAACGCTCTTCCTCCAACAACGGGCGCCTACTTGAAAGACTGGCGGGTGGTAACGCAGCATATTCACCGATGTATGAAAAACAACCAAATCCAAGTAGCCTGTAACCTTTTTCGAATCTCATAGACTCTAATTAACTGAGTTGAGCACCGTCAACATACGGTTTATGTGTGGTGTCCTGCTCGTTTGGCTGAATGTAAACGTCAGACAAGAATCTTTCCATTGTGACGGCGAACGAGGGGGAAGCACCGCGACCGGTGATTGCACAAGGGAAGCGACCGCCGCTGTGCGTTCAATGAAAGTAGACTCGATCAGCATTTGCCCTGCGCACTTTACCTGAAGTGGTCGCGCCGAGTGCCCCGAATAGCCCGCGCCTCTTGCTTTTTTTAAATCTCCATGTCATTTGCTATTATTATGGGCTGCACATTTTAGATAATTAATAAACGGATCAAGAGCAAAACAAATAAAAAATATACAGCCTATAGATTCTGGTTGTGTTTATCGGATAGGGTGAACACTGCATGGGTCAGGTCAGGGGATGGATTTCCCAAAAGCGCATGTCTGAGCATCTCTTGCGCTTTGAGATTCGGCCCACACCTGTACGACACGTCCTTGACCTCGGCCGTGGTCAGAGGTCCATGACCATGAACGATCCCTACCGGTCGGTTGCCTCGACAACGCCGCTGGACCTGCGCACCACCAATCGGGAAGGTGGGATTGGCAGCAGCAGCAACAGCCTCCCCGTAACAGCGGCGGACTGTGACAGGACAACCGCAAGCGACCGCGCTCCAGATGCAGAGACGTCGACATCCGCGGGAAGTAGAGTGGCGGAGCACCGGGCGCACGCATCCACGACTTCGAGGTCCGAGACTCCATTATTAAGGGACACCAACAGCAACCGCCGCCACGGGGGCCCGGTGGAAAGGCGCACGCTGGATAAAACCCCGTCCAGCAGTTTGCCTTTGAGGAAGCGTCCGTTTCGTGGCGAAGCAGAGACTCTGATACCACCCAGCCTCCCGCGATACACGGGACACCAATTATTATCCCCCGCAGAAACCACGGACACAACGCACGGTGCCTTCGGAGTGCTTTAAAGCGCGCGTAACGGACCGAGAGGAGGGTCGGCGGAGCGGCAGCAGCAGCCAAGCACAGCCCGCCTAGAGCGCCGACCGGACCGCTTCCCAGATGGCTTCCCGCCGGGCCAGCACACAGGTTTAACTCGTACGGTAAAGTCTTACGATCGTGTTGATGCTGACGTTTATAGACGTGATCTTTTAGCAGGTTTATTTGGATTATAAATGCGTGTGCACAGTTGAGATTCTTCTTGGCCAACATCATTTTTTGATAGCCCTATAGCTCGGAGTCTCTCATGCCGAGGTATTTAATTGTAAAATAATTGGAAACATATTTCCTATCCGCGTTTGGTGATCCCAAATAGCCACCTTGTGTGGGCTTTAGGGAAATCGTTGTAAGAGGTAGGCCTAAGTCATTTGTAGTTCTGCACAATGCACAGTCACCCGCGATCTGAAAGCTCATCATCGTTCATTCATCTAGTCATCATTTTCATACGGTTTTCTGTCTTCCTCATTTTTGCTGACATGCAGTGCAGTTGGATCGGGCCCCCCTCCAAGAAGTGTTGCCCTCCATCACACTCCTAATATACACATACACCCTGAATAGTTCAAGACCGCCTTTTATCTCTTATCTCTTACACACGCAACACACACACACACACACTCACTCACTCACATCATTTTTTTTAATTTTTAAATTTTTTACCATTTTCATCTCTCTCTCTCTCTCTCTCTCGCTCTTCTTGTGTGTTGGTCTCTCTCGGCAGGTTACCCCCCACACGAGGTACTCTCACCCACTTCATCCGGTCCTCGTTCACCTCAGGAGTACCACCCCAATACCCTCCCAGCAGAGCCTCCCTCTGGTCTCCAACGTTGCCCATAAGCGATGCAGCAGGATGAGGATGGAGACACGTATGTTCTTGTTTTTTTGTATAGGCGGAAATTAATTTAAACACACACACAGACACACACACACACACACAGACTTGGCTCGTAATGGGCACAATACATGGTTCATAATGAACATTAATTTGATTGTATCACAATCATAACAGTATTTTGTATCCCATTATTGTCCTGAAGTAAATAGTTTACTTACTTGTTCACTGACTAATCACAAGCTGGAGATTGCTAGATTGGTTGCATCCAAAAGTACAGTTTTTTATATTTTGGTGTACAGTTTGATGTGTCACTAAAGCCGGGCATACACTGTACGATTTTCAAAGTCGTGCATGGGTCGTGGGTTTCATTCCAACTCAAACTACGAGTAAATCATCTGCGATCTACGAGTTTTCATCTGCGACGTGTGCTTCAAGTTTCAAGTGTTTTATTGTCACTTCACAGTTTACACAAGTATAAGCAGTGAGTGAAATTCTTACGTGCAAAACGCCCGACAGCCGACCGCAGTTATAAAAGAATACAAATAGAAATAGAAATAGAATAGAAAACTATATTAACAAGTTACAAAAAATCTAAACAAAAGAAAACTGTATAAGATAAAATAAAGTATACAAAAAATATTAAGGGGAGCAATACAAATATAAATCAATGTAATAAAATATACATTGTTATATTTTGACATTCATAGAATGTCACAGAATACTTCCTCAACAGTCACACTAGAACACACTAGAACAACACTAGCACCAGCAATTAGCACCCGGACTAGCACTAGCAGTAACACTAGCACTAGCACCAGCAGTAACACTAGCACTAGCAGTAACACTAGCACTAGCACTAGCACTAGCAGTAACATTAGCACTAGCACTAGCAGTAGCGCCGGCACCAACACTTAGCACTACTACCAGCACTTGCACCAGGACTAGCACTAAGCAGTATCGCTAGCAGTAACACTTAGCACTAGCACACCAGAGCTAGCATTAGCAGTAACACTTAGCACTAGCTAAGTGTTGGCCTGACTGTGGAAGCTGTCTGAGTCTGCTCGTGTGGCACTTGATACTGCGGTATCGCCTGCCTGACGGTAGAAGTGTGAACAGTTTGTGGCTGGGGTGGTTATTGTCTTTAATAATCCGTTTGGCCTTGGCCACGCACCGCCTGGTGTATATATCCAGGAGGGAGGGAAGCTCACCTCCAACGATGTACTGGGCCGTCCGCACCACCCTCTGTAGTGTTCTACGCTCCAGTGCGGTGCAGTTCCCGTACCAGACGGTGATGCATCCAGTGAGAACACTCTCGATGGTACTGGAGTAGACTGTTCTGAGGATGCGGGGGCACATGTCGCCTGAGGAAATACAGGCGTTGTTGGGCCTTTTTCACCACGTGTGTGGTGTGCGTGGTCCATGTGAGGTCCTCGGAGATATGCACACCGAGGAACTTGAAGCTGCTGACCCTCTCTACTGCAACCCCGTCGATGGAGATGGGGGCGTGCTCTCCTCTCCGCTTCCTGTAGTCCACGATCAGCTCCTTGGTCTTCTTGACAGGTTGTTTTCTTGGCACCACTGTGCCAGTGATCCAACCTCCTCCCTGTAGGCTGTCTCGTCGTCATCGGCGATCAGACCCAACACTGTCGTGTCGTCAGCAAACTTGATGATGACGTTGGAGCTGTGCATAACCATGCAGTCGTGGGTGTACAGGGAGTAGAGGAGAGGGCTCAACACGCATCCCTGAGGGGCTGCCCATCCTTACCACCTGGCGGCGGCCCGACAGGAAGTCCAGTATCCAGCTGCACATGGTCGGGTGCAGGCCTAGACCCCTGAGCTTGGTGTCGAGCTTGGCAGGAACTATTGTGTTGAACGCTGAGCTGAAGTCCACAAACAGCATTCGCACACAACAGTTCTTCCCCTCCAGGTGAGAAGGGCAGTGTGAAGTGCCATGGCAATCGCGTCGTCGGTGGATCTGTTTTGACGGTAAGCAAATTGCCATGGGTCCAGCGTGGCAGGCAACATGGAACAAATGAAGTCCTTGACCAGCCTCTCGAAGCATTTACTGACAATCGAGGTGAGGGCTACGGGTCTCCAGTCATTCAGGCAGGTTACCTTGGGGTGTTTAGGGACGAGCACGATGATGGACGTCTGCGCATGCTCTGAGGACACGCCCCGGGATGTGGTCTGGGCCCGCCGCCTTCCGGATGTCCACCCGCTTGAAGGCTCTGCGCACGTCAGCCTCTGAGATGTTCAGCAGGCTGGCCTCCTCAGGCAGCGCTGACTTCGGCGGGCTGCCGTTCACGTCGAACCGGGCGAAGAAGGTGTTTAGCTCGCCAGGGAGGGAGGTAGAGGAGTTCTCTACACCGCTGGTTCTCCCTCTGAAGTCCGTGATTGTCTGCAGCCCCTTCCACACACCCCTCACGTCGTGGCTCTTGAATTTGTCCTCCACCCTTCAAGCTGTGTGAACCTTATACATCCCATGATGTGAACTCCGAACCCTTGCGTAAACAATCAATACGGTTCCAAAACAGTTTTTAGCCAAGTAACCCTTTGGGCACGGATTAAATGGTTGGATGCACTGACAGCTGCAGTGCTGCTGAACAAGTTGGGTTTTTTAGGGACTTTATACAGCTAGTTATAGCTCAATGTTCTTCTGTTGGTCGTGGTAGCAACTTCTAATGATTTTTGAGGAAAGTCCCAAATTGACCCTGGAAACCAGAGGCTGTTGTAGAGCGTGCGGGCACACGCACGCACGCACACACACACACACACACACACACCTAGCCAAGGAAACACCGAGGAATTAAGCGAAAAAACCACATGCAAAACGCTCTTCCTCCAACAACGGGCGGCCTACTTGAAAGACTGGCGGGTGGTAACGCAGCATATTCACCGATGTATGAACAACAACCAAAATCAAGTAGCCTGTAACTTTTTCGAATCTCATAGACTCTAATTAACTGAGTTGAGCCACTCGTCAACATACGGTTTATGTGTGGTGTCTGCTCGTTTGGCTGAATGTAAAACGTCAGACAAGAATCTTTCATTGTGACGGCGAACGAGGGGGAAGCACCGCGACCGGTGATTGCACAAGGGAAGCCGACCGCCGCTGTGCGTTCAATGAAAGTAGACTCGATCAGCATTTGCCCTGCGCACTTTACCTGAAGTGGTCGCGCCGAGTGCCCCGAATAGCCCGCGCCTCTTGCTTTTTTTAAATCTCCATGTCATTTGCTATTATTATGGGCTGCACATTTTAGATAATTAATAAACGGATCAAGAGCAAAACAAATAAAAAATATACAGCCTATAGATTCTGGTTGTGTTTATCGGATAGGGTGAACACTGCATGGGTCAGGTCAGGGGATGGATTTCCCAAAAGCGCATGTCTGAGCATCTCTTGCGCTTTGAGATTCGGCCCACACCTGTACGACACGTCCTTGACCTCGGCCGTGGTCAGAGGTCCATGACCATGAACGATCCCTACCGGTCGGTTGCCTCGACAACGCCGCTGGACCTGCGCACCACCAATCGGGAAGGTGGGATTGGCAGCAGCAGCAACAGCCTCCCCGTAACAGCGGCGGACTGTGACAGGACAACCGCAAGCGACCGCGCTCCAGATGCAGAGACGTCGACATCCGCGGGAAGTAGAGTGGCGGAGCACCGGGCGCACGCATCCACGACTTCGAGGTCCGAGACTCCATTATTAAGGGACACCAACAGCAACCGCCGCCACGGGGGCCCGGTGGAAAGGCGCACGCTGGATAAAACCCCGTCCAGCAGTTTGCCTTTGAGGAAGCGTCCGTTTCGTGGCGAAGCAGAGACTCTGATACCACCCAGCCTCCCGCGATACACGGGACACCAATTATTATCCCCCGCAGAAACCACGGACACAACGCACGGTGCTTCGGAGTGCTTTAAAGCGCGCGTAACGGACGAGAGGAGGGTCGGCGGAGCGGCAGCAGCAGCCAAGCACAGCCGCCTAGAGCCGCCGACCGGACCGCTTCCAGATGGCTTCCCGCCGGGCCACGCACACAGGTTTAACTCGTACGGTAAGTCTTACGATCGGTGTTGATGCTGACGTTATAGACGTGATCTTTTAGCAGGTTTATTTGGATTATAAAATGGTGTGCACAGTTGAGATTCTTCTTGGCCAACATCATTTTTGATAGCCTATAGCTCGGAGTCTCTCATGCCGAGGTATTTAATTGTAAAATAATTGGAAACATATTTCCTATCGCGTTTGGTGATCCAAAATAGCCACCTTGTGTGGGCTTTAGGGAAATCGTTGTAAGAGGTAGGCCTAAGTCATTTGTAGTTCTGCACACATGCACAGTCACGCGTCTGAAAGCTCAGTCATCGTTCATTCATTAGTCATCATTTTCATACGGTTTCTGTCTTCCTCATTTTTGCTGACATGCAGTGCAGTTGGTCGGCTCCAGAAGTGTTGCCCTCCATCACACTCCTAATATACACATACACCTGAATAGTTCAAGACCAGCCTTTATCTCTTATCTCTTACACACGCACACACACACACACACACTCACTCACTCACATCATTTTTTTTAATTTTTAATTTTTTACCATTTTCATCTCTCTCTCTCTCTCTCTCTCGCTCTTCTTTGTGTGTTGGTCTCTCTCGCAGGTTACCCCCACACGAGGTACTCTCACCACTTCATCCCGGTCCTCGTTCACCCAGGAGTACCACCCCCATACCTCCCAGCAGAGCCTCCTCTGGTCTCCAACGTTGCCATAGCGATGCAGCAGGATGAGGATGGAGACACGTATGTTCTTGTTTTTTTGTATAGGCGGAAATTAATTTAAACACACAACACAGACACACACACACACACAGACTTGGCTCGTAATGGGCACAATACATGGTTCATAATGAACATTAATTTGATTGTATCACAATCATAACAGTATTTTGTATCCCATTATTGTCCTGAAGTAAATAGTTTACTTACTTGTTCACTGACTAATCACAAGCTGGAGATTGCTAGATTGGTTGCATCCAAAAGTACAGTTTTTTATATTTTGGTGTACAGTTTGATGTGTCACTAAAGCCGGGCATACACTGTACGATTTTCAAAGTCGTGCATGGGTCGTCGGGTTTCATTCCAACTCAAACTACGAGTAAATCAATCTGCGATCTACGAGTTTTCATCTGCGACGTGTGCTTCAAGTTTCAAGTGTTTTATTGTCACTTCACAGTTTACACAAGTATAAGCAGTGAGTGAAATTCTTACGTGCAAAACGCCCGACAGCCGACCGCAGTTATAAAAGAATACAAATAGAAATAGAAATAGAATAGAAAACTATATTAACAAGTTACAAAAAATCTAAACAAAAGAAAACTGTATAAGATAAAATAAAGTATACAAAAAATATTAAGGGGAGCAATACAAATATAAATCAATGTAATAAAATATACATTGTTATATTTTGACATTCATTAGAATGTCACAGAATACTTCCTCGACAGTCACACATAGAACACACTAGAACAACACTAGCACCAGCAATTAGCACCGGACTAGCACTAGCAGTAACACTAGCACTAGCACCAGCAGTAACACTAGCACTAGCAGTAACACTAGCACTAGCACTAGCACTAGCAGTAACATTAGCACTAGCACTAGCAGTAGCGCCGGCACCAACACTTAGCACTACTACCAGCACTTGCACCAGGACTAGCACTAAGCAGTATCGCTAGCAGTAACACTTAGCACTAGCACCACCAGAGCTAGCATTAGCAGTAACAACTACATAGCTAAAGTGTGTGGCCTGACTGTGGATAGCTGTCTGGCTGCTGCGGGTCGGACTTGATCACTGCGGGTATCGCCTTGGCCTGACGGTAGAAGTGAAACAGTTCTGTGGCGGGGTGGTTATTGTCTTTAATAATCCGTTTGGCCTTGGCCACGCCACCGCTGGTTATATATCCAGGAGGGAGGGAAGCTCACCTCCAACGATGTACTGGGCCGTCCGCACCACCCTCTGTAGTGTTCTACGCTCCAGTGCGGTTGCAGTTCCCCGTACCAGACGGTGATGCATCAGTGAGAACACTGCTCGAATGGTACTGGAGTAGACTGTTCTGAGGATGCGGGGGCACATGTCGCACTGAGGAAATACAGGCGTTGTTGGGCCTTTTTCACCACGTGTGTGGTGTGCGTGGTCCATGTGAGGTCCTCGGAGATGTGCACGCCGAGGAACTTGAAGCTGCTGACCCTCTCTACTGCAACCCCGTCGATGGAGATGGGGGCGTGCTCTCCTCTCCGCTTCCTGTAGTCCACGATCAGCTCCTTGGTCTTCTTGACAGGTTGTTTTCTTGGCCACCACTGTGCCAGTGATCCAACCTCCTCCCTGTAGGCTGTCTCGTCGTCATCGGCGATCAGACCCAACACTGTCGTGTCGTCAGCAAACTTGATGATGACGTTGGAGCTGTGCATAGCCATGCAGTCGTGGGTGTACAGGGAGTAGAGGAGAGGGCTCAACACGCATCCCTGAGGGCTGCCCATCCTTACCACCTGGCGGCGGCCCGACAGGAAGTCCAGTATCCAGCTGCACATGGTCGGGTGCAGGCCTAGACCCCTGAGCTTGGTGTCGAGCTTGGCAGGAACTATCGTGTTGAACGCTGAGCTGAAGTCCACAAACAGCATTCGCACACAACAGTTCTTCCTCTCCAGGTGAGAAGGGGCCATGGCAATCGCGTCGTCGGTGGATCTGTTTTGACGGTATGCAAATTGCCATGGGTCCAGCGTGGCAGGCAACATGGAACAAATGAAGTCCTTGACCAGCCTCTCAAAGCATTTACTGACAATCGAGGTGAGGGCTACGGGTCTCCAGTCATTCAGGCAGGTTACCTTGGGGTGTTTAGGGACAGGCACGATGATGGACGTCCGCGCATGCTCTGAGGACACGCCCCGGGATGTGGTCTGGGCCCGCCGCCTTCCGGATGTCCACCCGCTTGAAGGCTCTGCGCACGTCAGCCTCTGAGATGTTCAGCAGGCTGGTCTCCTCAGGCAGCGCTGACTTCGGCGGGCTGCCGTTCACGTCGAACCGAGCAAAGAAGGTGTTTAGCTCGCCAGGGAAGGAGGTAGAGGAGTTCTCTACACCGCTGGTTCTCCCTCTGAAGTCCGTGATTGTCTGCAGCCCCTTACACACACCCCTCACGTCGTGGCTCTTGAATTTGTCCTCCACCCTGCTTACACAGTACGGTCTGATCGTCAAGCCACGTCATGAGTGATCACACTGCACGTCCCATCGGACCCTGTCCCCATTCTGGCTATTGCCAATTGTCTATTAAGATGTATTTAAAAGCTCCTTGTTTGAGTCTGAAGAAGTTTGTTTGTTTCTAACCCTTCAAAAAAATTTGCCTCATGGACTCATGACATGCGGCTATTTCCTGCCAACGTTTCTCTCCTTCATATCGGTCGTGATATGAGGAGGAGGAAACATCAAAGAGGCACGTATTCTGTTGTCATAGCTCGACCAACCATATTTTCTGTCCACATGACGCGTCGTGTTGCCATGGCGCTTTCAGATGCTCTGTCTGCCACTTTGCGGAGGCCCAGTGAGAAAAAAAGTCGCTGAACATGGGTAATCGATGAGTCGATTACCGTCATAGGCCTGCCGATCAGCCCAGAACCGACCGGATCGGACCAGATAGGCCCTCGCTCCCCCCTGTACACTGCATGACAAATGACGAAGCCCAACAAAGCTGTAAATTGGCCCGACTTTGAGTCGTGCGACTCAAAAACGGGCTCAAATCGTACAGTGTATGCCCGGCTTCACCCACAGCGTTTGTAAACTAGGCTATACACATTCATAATGAAACTGCTGCACATATTTCACAAGCATAAAGCCGGAGGACTGCTGTTCTTGGTAACAAAGTCAACCCTGATCGAGAGACTAGAGGAAACACAATCATTCATTCACTTGGACTACCTGTTTCAGTCACCTTTGTCTGCTCTTTTACTACTGCCAACTCATCTGGCTGTTTGAATGTGTTAATTTCACAGTGGTGACTCTGTGTGTGTGTGTGTTTTCTAATATCTCTCAATGGATCCTGAAAAAGGATAATTTGGTCCTTAGTCATATGGTGATTGGATTGCATGCGGGGGATGTGAGAGATTAAAGCGGAAGTAGTCAACTTTCAACTTGCGATTTGTGCCGCTGTCACAAAAAACTCGAGTTTGGTGTCCTTCAGACCCTAGCAACTACCATCAACACAGGACGCACATTTATTTCCAAATGTTGGTGAAGAATGCTCACCGAAGAGTGAAATTGAAATTGTCATCATTTCATAGAATTTGGGAACTATTTGCAATTATAATGATGATCGTAGTTTACCTAACTTTACCCGGAGGAATCTTGAAATATTCAACCGTCTGTCTGCTTGTCAAGTCCTTGATCAGAACAGAATATCATAACTTTCCCCAATGCTCATTTTAGAAAGGCCACCGCAAGAAAACTTGCTATTTGTTCACATCATGAAATGTACAATGAATCACACATGTTCATTTCTGGTTGTTAGAAATTCATAGCAGCCTGGCTACTTTCCAAAGCAAGAAACAACTGTAGGAATTCCATTTGTAACTAGAAACCCCGATCTCAGTGCTATGATAAGGTGGCAGCTGAGTGAAATAGAGGCTTATAGACAACCAAACATAGCATCGATGGTGTCATTATTCTACAGCAATTACACCGTGCAATCAGCATTTAGTTCATAATCATGAGTTAAAACAAAAAAGTGGACTACAGCCACTTGCAATGAACATAAAGCTGAAAATAATTAACAAATATTAACTGTCATGCTTGGGCACCTGGCTTGACAACAACACCCCCCTCCCACACACACACACACACACACACACACACACACACACACACACACACACACACACACACACACACACACACACACACACACACACACACACACACACACACACACACACACACACACACACACACACACACACACACACACACTGAGTGATGACACACTTGTCAGCTGATGATAACAATGCACCTGCCGTCATGTGACTGACGCAATTGCATGTCCAGGAATTGGATCACACTGTTGTGGCTTCACGCTATTTCAGTGTCATTTGCATCCACGTGATGCCGAGTGCATACAGCGAGGACCGCCTGTGTCCCATGACAACGTGGTAAATAGTGACAACGGACTGGGGAGCATGGTGCTCTGAGAAGAAGTCATGGCTGCCGTTCACTAGTGTTGTGGGCATGTCATCCATGGACGTGGACATGAACAGGAGTACGTTTTGGTTTCTAATGTCACGCAAATCACCACCCTCAGAACTCACCGGTAGCATTACATGGTGTTGGTAATTTAGAGACGCTTACATTAATGCACAGTGGATATATTGGGAAGTAGTTGTAGTAAATGGAATAAATACATTCATAAAAACCAAGGATCTGCAGGAAAAAAAACCATACAAAAAAGCAAAAAAAAAATCAATAGCTAAATGCAAACTGCTGTGTTGCTGTTACTTGATCACAACTAAGCTGCATTGGGTGCTGCCTCTTCATGCATAATAATGCCCTATACCACATATGTACCTACTTATCCTATTGCAGTGGCCCTGAACATTATGTTGACACAGAAAGACACATTCTCACCCCTTTTTTCAGAATTGACGTCTCTCTTGTCTATATGTGGGTAACAGTTGAGTGTGTGTGTGTGTGTGTGTGTGTGTGTGTGTGTGTGTGTGGTGTGTGTGTGCGCACGTGTGTGTGTGTGTGTGTGTGTGTGTGCGTGCGGCTGTGGCTGCTCTTGCGTCACTGGGGTGTTCATCTTCGGTTCTCAGCACTTCCTTTTCGGGAAAACCTGTAAGCGTTCGGCTTGTAAATAAAAGTGTGGTCTTTGTCAGGTGTCTCTCTCTCTCTTTCTCTCTGTCATTCTATGTTGCTTGCTCTCTCTCGCTGTGTTTTTAAATGAATGGGTCCAAAAACCCAAACATCCGTTTCTGACTTCCTCATTTACAGCTTTCATTCTCGCCTTCTTTCTCCTTTTCTCTCACACCTTCCCTTACCCTCACATCTCTCTGTTTCTCTCCCTCTCTATAAGTCAGTTAAGTAATTCACTCTCTGGATAGCTCGCCCGCTCTCTCTCTCTCTCTCTCTCTCTCTCTCTCTCTCTCTCTCTCTCTCTCTCTCTCTCTCTCTCTCTCTCTCGTTGTGAGTGAGTGTCTGGAGCCGTGGCTGCCGTTCCCGGAACAAATGTTCTTTCTCTCCAACTTTTCTTTTTTCTTTATTATATGCTATTATATGCTTTATTCTTATTGCTTTTTCTTCTGTGTTTTTGGTTTAGCAGTGTGGTTTAGCGCATAGCGTATTTGAGGTGTATCAGGACATCTGCTTCCAGTGTTGTGCTGGGGGCACGGCGGTCCCAGCCTCAACCTAGTGTTTCCTTTGTTCCTGGAGGGCCCCCCATTGGGTTCCAGTGTAGCAGTGATCCTTGCCACTAAGCCACATATGTGGCATTGTGGCCGTGTCCTTCCTGGCAGAGGCATGGCTGGGTCTCGGGCTGCTCCAGGCTGGTTGCAGGGGTTACCAGCAACAGTCAGTTGCCCATGGCGGTTGCTGCCCCGCCACCCCCATCCTCTACTGTGCCCCACCGACGTCCAACGCTGCCATGAGGGAAGGGCTGGTGCTGGGTGGTGGCCCTGTGTCCCTTGTTCCCAGAGGGCCCCACGTTGGGCGCCAGTGTAGCAAAGTCTCTGCCACAATGCCACATTCTGTGGCTTAGTTTGGGGCTCCCCCAAGAACACAGGCAGGTTTGTGATGAAAAGTCTTGTTTATTGTAAATTTTGATAAATTGACATGGAGCAGATGGTCCTTAGCTAGCATGCTAGCACTCCCTGAGTGTGTGCGCTGGTGGCTGACTTAAGGCTGATCCATACTCATACTATCCATACTCACCTAGGGCCCCGCCCACAAAATGACGTAATTTTGTTCTCGCAGCCCTAGGTCAGGAGTTCTCGCAGCTTGTTCTCGACACATCAGCCGGGCCGAACTTTGTTCTCGCGTCGTGTCTGAGAACTATTGTGTGATTGGTCAATTTGAAGTGGCCGTGGTTAATGCGCTTTCCGCCGGCGTGGAAGTTTGCTGCTGTGGGTGGGGCCTTTGAGGAGTTTCTCGCGGAGTATGAAATGTCCAGGGCTGCGAGAACTTTGTTCTTGTTCTCGCTTCTCGCGGAGTATGTAGCAGCCTTTAACCTGTGGTGCACTGATTAGCCAATGCACCACAGGTGTGCAGCCCCACCCCCCAGACTCTAACTGGGCAAGGTGAGGCCAATTAAGCCAGCCACCAAACACACACTCCCACACCAATAATCTTCTCAGGTCTCCTCAGGTCAGAGTCACAACTTTAGGTCATGTACTTAAATTAGCTGGAGCAGACTTTGGAGACAGCGACAGTAGCAGATCACTTGGGGGTGAGATCCATCCGCATTGCCAAGATCCTTGAGAAATGGCAGGCTTCCCTAACAAATAGCTACAAAAGCTGAGATTTCTTCAGGGGGGTGTGCAGTCCAGACTGCAGTGATCCGTTTCCTAATGTTTCTCTGTCTCCCAAACTAATGGAATATACAGGTGTATACTTGCATTGTGATAATTTGACATTCTTAGGTCCAAATCAAGAAACCAATAAAGTGTCAAGTACAAAGATTCTGGACAGGAGAACAGATCACCCTCCTGGCGTAAGGTCTTGCAGATAGGGAAAAGTGTTAAACCACAGTGGAGAGCCTATACAAGTCACCTTTAACAAAAAAAAACTGGGGATGTAGAGCTTTTTATTCAATATTGTCAGAAAATTATGTTTTTCTATGTTTTTGTAAGATTATAATAAAGGAGCTTTATTGGCATGGGAAAAATACATTTACATTGCTAAAGCAAATCTCTCTCTGTCACCCACATGGATAAGACTGGATCTAAGTCAAAAACACTCATTCAAGAATAACACAAATTAATGAAATGAATTGAATAATATTAATTAATATTTAAAGACACAATTAGCTTAAATAAACACTCTGACCATTCAGGATATGAGGTAGCACTCTGTAGGCCTCTTACTGTGCCCATGTCCTACCCTAAGCCTTGTGATCAGAAGAGAAAACTACAAGCTTGTAGGTTTTCATTTCTTGTAAGTTGTGGAGGCCTTCCTTTTTTTCAAGATTTTTCTTCTCTCTTTTCTCTCTCTCGCTCTCTCTCTCTCTCTTTCTTTCTCTCTCTCGCTTCTGTTGATGCTTCTCATGCATCTCACCACCCCATCCTTCAACCGGCACCACAAGCCACCAGAGATGTTTGACGCAACGACCGATGACTGTGGCGGTTGCCTCAATTAACCAGAAACCAGACAGGATAGGCCTACCGCATACACACCACTTTCATGAACCTCTCTCTCTCTCCCTCTCTTCTCTCTCGCTCTCTTTCTCTGTCCCTCCATCTCTCTCCGTTCTCTACCTCCTTCTCTTTCTCTGTCTCCCTTTCTCACTCTTGCTCTCTCAATCTCTCTCTCTCTTCCCCTCTCTTTCACAGAAGAAATACAATATTTTTCAAATCAATAGAATCATTTTGGTTGTTATATTTTGTGAGTAAGTAGCAGCATAATAAGTGCAAAATAAACCCAGACAGGGTGATGCAGTGTGGAATCACTCTCAAGGCTTGCTGCACATTTTCCCTTAGATAATATTAAGAATAGGCCTAATTATATTTAAAAAGAAAGAATAATGATGAGCATAAGCATGGTAAGCAACATATATTATTTTGTTTTTAGTATATTGCATTTTTTTTCTCTGACATGAATGACATTAATTCCTTGACTATTTCTTAACAGTTTATGTAGTTTTGTCTGTCAAAAGCAGGAGGCTTGACTGAGTTTAGACTGTGTTGGTAGTTCTTTGTTTAGTATCTAAAGTACACTGCCAGTCTGTTATATGTGTATATACATTCAAACTTCCTAATGTTTCAAATGTAGTTTTTCTTAATAGTGTTTATAACATTCTTGGTTTGTGATTTCTATTAGTTTCTAGTAACATGGCTGTAGTTATATATCGATATAACCATGGTATATCTCCCTCCCTCTTTTATTTCTTTCTATGTGCTGCCATGCTGAATAGAGTGAAATCTGTCCTCCCTAGAGTGTTATAATCCCAAGAGGGTTGGGCTCTGCCTTCTTCCAGGAACTAGAAAACAGTTTCATAGTGAAAGAAAAAGAGAGAAATGTTTTTTTAGATGAGATTGAGATGAAATGAGATTTTGTTTTTTATCTTGAAAGACACACACACACTGTTCAGACAAGAATGTTTAAGCATGTATTCTCGAAGGCTGACTGACAGTTCATCTGAACATTGCTTTAGAAAAATATGTTCTTATTTTTCGAGCATACACATTTCTATCTCTGCTTCTCTCATCTTCTTTCTCTCTCTTCTTCTCTTCTCTCTGTCAGGTAAGGTAAACAGTCACTTGCTCACTCACATTCATTGAAAGAAGTATTAAAGAATCTACATTTTCACACGCGAACATGCTCTTATCAATCATTCTGTCCTCCCCACGTTGCACACAAAATAAATGCATCTTGTTAACTCACGCCCCCAAAATGGTGCCGTTGCATCACTCGCCTTTGGCCTGTCACAAAGCTCCCAAGATACTTGTGCTTAGTGAGGGGAACGAGGCCGTACTAGTACAGTAGAAGACCAGCGTAAATTACTGGCCATTGTGGTTCATGCTCGTTCACTTACTGGAACAGTAACAGCTGATGAAAGCTTGCGAGTTCTGCTTTTCACAGTGGCGTCAGTACAAGTCAACTGTACCACGCGTTTAATCTATTACCGTAGTAAGCTCCCAACATCCGGTAAGCACACACAGGCACATGCACAGATATATATCTATATTCATATATTTAGCATTTTCGGTCACACACGCGTCAGGAAGACCACTGAGGGGTGGCTTCACCGTGATGCGCTCCAGATCAGCTCCACTGGTAAAGTTCAAGAGGGCATTCTCTGCTGTCACCCCACGCAAGAGAAACTCAGTCTACTAGACAGACAGACAGGCAGACAGACATAGGGATTTCCAATGCAATATGTATAACATATGCAGCAGTGTCACCCTCATTGCAGACGTAGCATAGATCAGGGGTTCTCAAACTTTTTGTTTTTGCGGACCACTATTTATTATCAAGGATTTTTCGCGGACCACCTCATGGACCATCAAAAGTAAATTGTAGCCTACTCATCACTGCATATCATCACCATATATTTACCCGTGTGTGTGTGCGCGCGCGCACGCACAGCAAGTCCAGTGGAAACAAATTATCTTATCGCTTACCTAATGAGATGGATGATGTTACTTCGCAGACGTCAACATGTGGATGTCAGGTTCCAGCGATGACAGCTTCAATCGGAGATCTGGTTCAATGTTAAGTCTGTTCTGATATTTTGTCTTCAACGAGACCAGTGATGAAAATTCCGATTCACAGAGGTAAGTGGTAGGAAAGGGCATAAGAAACATCAAAGCCTTGACAGCTCTGGGTATTCTGAAGAAGTTTTTAGCCAAAAGGCAGGCAGGCGTCTCTGAGAAAAATCTATTTTTAAAGCACTGTCACAGGACAGTTCAACAAGGCTGTCTTGCTCTCTGGACGTAAGGTTTGCGAGGATGTCATCGTCCAGGGTCGCAAATGGATTTCTGATCCAGTTCGCAGTTGTGTCAGGGATAGGAAAGTACATCCGCAGCTGTGTTTTCAAACTGTGCAAGTGCTCCCTGACATAATTTTTCACATTATTTGGAAGCTGCATTTCCGCGGTGTCCAAAAAATAGATAGGTTTGCAAACGAGTCATAGTTTGAGTGCTCCAGGCGCCTGGCCCACATCTCCATCTTCTTGACAGTAGCTTCAACTTTGTCTTGCACGTGAAAAAGTGTCACTGACTTCCCCTGAAGACTCCAATTGAGTCCATTCAAATGCTCAAAAATATCTGCCAGATATGCTAACTTGGCAAGCCACTGGGCATCACTGAAATGATCAGAAAGTTGACATTTTGAGTCAAGTAAAAACATTCTCACTTCATCGCGCAACTCGTAGAGCCGTGCAAGCACCTTTCCTCTCGATAGCCACCGGACCTCGGTGTGCAGAAGTAATTGCCGGTGATCACTGCCCATCTCATCGCATAAAACGGCAAACAACCGGGCATTCAGTGGACGGGCCTTGATAAAATTGACTGTTCGTACTGCTTCATCCAGAACAGTTTTGAGATCAGGAGGCATTTTTTTGGCTGCAAGAGCCTCCCTGTGGATGCTGCAGTGGATTTATTTAGCTTGCGGAGCCACTGCTTGTACACGTTTAACAAGCCCACTGTGTTGGCCTAACATGGCTGCTGCCCCCGTCTGTGCTAATGCCCACGCATTTTGACCAATCAATCCCATGTTCCGTTATGAAACTGTTCAACATGTCAAAAAGTGCCTCTGCAGTTGTGTGTGTGGGCAAAGATTTACAAAAGAGAAAGTCCTCCTCTATTTCTCCGTTGTGTTCATACCTTACGTATGTGAGCAGGTTGGCAAGGTTAGCTATGTCAGTGCAAAAAATCCACTGGCTTTTATCCGCGCTATTAGCTGGTCATTCACGTTGCTGGCCATCTCCTCGATTCTGCGCTGTACGGTGCTGTCTGACACTGGAATCAAGTCCATTTGCTTGCGTGCCTTTTCAACCAGCATAACACCCACCGCCTCCTTAATTGATGGCAGCACCACCTCCTCACTGAGTATGCGCCTTCCCCTTTTTTGCGATGATTCTTGGCACTCTGTATGAGACTTCCACTGCTTTAGCATTGTTGCTACCTGTAGATGTGGATTCCATGATTTTCTTGCTACTGCGAAATTCTTGGAGCTTGTTTTTAAAAAACTCGACTGGCTTGGACTTGAACTCTCCATGCTTCGTCTCAAGGTGACGGCGAAGATTAGCTGGTTTTAGGCTCTCGTTAGCCAGTGTCTCGTAGCACAGAACGCTTACTGGCAAAGGCTCATCTTCAGTGCCTGTGTACGTAAATCCCAGTTCTAAGTAGTTCTCACTGTATTTTCTCTTAATCTTCCTTTTCTTTGTTGTTTTCTGCAGAATCTGGCTTGTAGATGCCTCCGACTCACTCTCATTATCTTCATTAACGGTAATCTCTTTTCTCTTCAAAGAATCTGATGCTAGCCACCGATCCATGTTTGCGGTTTCAACAAGTGCATCGGGAGAGTCGGTTAAAACTGACGTCGCGCACAAGGGCCAACCGACTCTCTTCACTTGTTGAAACCACAAACATGGATCGCGCGCACACACACACACGGGTAAATATATGGTGAAGATATGCAGTGATGAGTAGGCTACAATGTACTTTTGATTGTCCATAATGAACTATAAAAAATATCAGCGTTTATATATGTGCTTATTTTTACAGTTTGCATATATGAGGTGGTCGCTTTTTTCCACGGACCACCTGCAGTACCCTACGGACCACAGTTTGAGAACTATTGGCATAGATGTCTTGATGATAACCTACAATTCTATATTATATACTATTTTCTTTTCTTTTCACTTAGATCAATGAGGGGAATATCAAAATGGTTTGCATTTTATAGAATATTAGTGTTATGGAGTGGCTGATGAGTGACTAACTGAGCCAGAGGCCTGTAAAACACACAATATTGTTGGTTATATTGTTATTGATTATGTAGAAATGTCTCTATTTTGCAGAATCAAAGCAATTTGATGATTTCAGTTTAATTGGGGCTCAATGAGAGGAAGTAACGCTTCTATAACTATCACTGTAAACACGTTATTTTCCTGACCACACATTTTATCAGAGGGTAAGTTGGTATTCTGTATTCTCTGCTTCTTCCTGTCTTCTCTTTTTTTTCTTTTTTGAGTGATCCATTGTTAGCTTAGAAATCCCCTCAAAAACCATAGTGTTTAATGGTGAGATGGTTAGCATATTTTACAGCGCTTCTCTAGAGCAAGAGAAAGAGAATGGTGCCAGGAAGCAGCAGACATGCGCTTACTGGAAGCTATTGCGATTTAACAGGGTTCAACACACACGCACACACACACACACACACACACACACACACACACACACACACACACACACACACACACACACACACACATATGTGCGCACACACGCTCAATGACTTACTCATTAGTAGAGTTGTTTCATTATCATTGGAAAATGCATAATATTTGATATTATACATTTTGTATATATATTATATTATATACTGTATTTATGTGTGTGTATGTGTCCTTTGCAGACCTCTTCATATCGCGGTGGCACAGGGGAAAGAGGCCTTCGTCCACAAGCTGATCAACATCATGGCGGCCGCTTGCAAAAACCTTAACATCTATAACAACCTCAGACAGGTAAGGCACCGTCTTCCATTCAGTGAGGTCAATCAATTAGGCTGATTGGTTGAGACAGTTGAAGCTGATTGGTTGAGGCCATTGAAGCTGATTGGTTAAGGCTGTTGAAGCTGATTGGTGGAGGCAATTGAAGGTGATTGGTTGAGGCAGTTGAAGGTGATTGGTTGAGGCAGTTGAAGCTGATTGGTTGAGGCAGGTAAAGGTGATTGGTTGAGGCAGTTGAAGGCGATTGGCATGTGCGTGTATAGCTCCGGGCATGGATCAGATGTCAGGGCAACATGTAACCTTGGCCAACCTCAGGTCACCTGTTGTTGTCGACCAAAACAATGTCAGTGATGAGGTGGCCAGATATCCAGCCATCCATTATATGGATGCAGATTTATAACTACCTTACCTGATTTAAATCCATTTTACCCGTTAAACTGATTTCACTGGGTTGCTCCACTGGTTCAACGACTCAACCATAACGGCATCTTGAATGTCAGACTGAGGGCGGCATATTGTTTCAGGGACTGCTTGCTGAGCTAGCTTGGACGGAATTAGTGTATTTCACTGTCCTGTCTATTGTTGTTGTTGTTGTTGCTGTTCTTAAATGTTGTTTACATCGTGTCATGCTTGCACATGTTGTTTCCTTGGCTCCTCCAACTGTTTGTCCAGCGCATTCCCCAAATGTGTCCGTTAGATAACAGAGAATCGGCTGAAAGAGGAAGTTGTTGCTTCTAGTTTCCTCCTTGACTTGACACTGCAGTTTGTGACACCTGTGCTTTTCTGGTTTGTCTGCCTCTACGGGTTATATAGTTTAAAAGCCACATACAACCCTGGTGCCAGGATGTCTGTCTGATATGTCCTGGTTTCTTCTTTTCTCTTTTCCTTGAACCCTGTGTATTTGCCAATTCTGGGTTTTTTCTCTTCCTTGTGAATATATCATGTGATCATGTTTATTATTTATTTTTAATTTGCTCATTGTTTTTTCATTGTCCTTGCTGTACTTTACTCACAAGGTTGTCCTTGTGGGTTTCAATGTTTTGCTGTTGCATTGCATGATTGTGGAAGAGACCTCGCATGAAGGAGAAAAGTTTGTTTGGCAACGTCACATGTCAGTGTAGGAACACGCACTCTACAAATTATTACTCAAGGCGATCATGTCTGGAGCGTCATGTATAGAGAATAGTAGCAAACCATATCGGCTTGCAAGAAGCAAAGCTTCTGTGAATGAGTTTGCATTCGCATTTGAAGCTAATGTGACAGCAGGGCCGCTTGCTATGAGGAATGGAGGGTAAAAATGCTGTACCCTAAATAGCAAACAAGCTATGGGTTTGATAAAGGTTAAACTTGAGTTTTTCTGCTCTGGAGCTCTTCTGTCTTCTTCTGTTTTCATTTAATATAACATTGACAAAACATCACTATAAGACTGATACATCGCATTTTCCGGACTCATGCTGGAATGCCTCGAAACGTTCTGTGTTCGTGTCTACAGGAAACGTTTCTGTCCCAAATATTGCCCCCTCAGCCAGCACTTCCATAGTGATCTCCCCTCTCCATTCTGCACTATCAAAACCACCACCCTGCCTGCTCTCTCTCTCTCCATCTCTGTCTCTCTCTCTGTAGCTCTGTCTCTGCCTGTCTGTCTGTCTGTCTCTCTCTCTCTCTGACTCTCGCTCTCATTCTGTCTCTCTCGTTCACTGTGTCTCTCTGTGTTCTCTGCTGTTGTCTGCTGTCTTCTCCCAGAAGCTACCTGAACCCTGCAGAGCCCGAGTGTTCTCACGGTTGAGGTTTCACACGCTGTGCAGCAACACAACGCACGCACTTACCAGAAGTGACGCCTGTGCCAAAAGCTGGCTGCTACCTCTCCTTGCCACGGACACGCTCATGGTATCCTGTTGTGCTCTGCATGCAAATGTCTGTGCGCAGTGCCCGTGTGCGCACACACACACACACACACACACACACACACACACACACACGCATGTGCAGATGCATGCACACAGGCATATGCAACACACACACAGATGCATGAACACACACACACACACACAGAACAAATTAATGAATATGTAAATGAATACATTTTTTAATAAGGGAGATTTTGAACCGTGGTGCCGACCAGTATCATTAGCCTAACAGATCGTGTGGTCTGGGTCGTAGATGACAAACACAGAACTGTATGAACACTCTGGAGGAAGAGAGGCAGACGTTTTTCAATTGAGATTGAGATGCACGTGTTCTTATCAGTACTGAACAACTGAGCATCCAGACCCGCGGCTTGTCTGGGCCTGTGCAGCCCAGATTAACCCTCCAATGGAACCGGGTGGAGGAATGAAGTTACAAAGTTTGTACACATCATACTCTCACGATGACTAACACGTTGTTGATCGGGCACGATGCGGATGACGATATATAAAGATGACAAGGCAATGGAATGCAGGCAAACGTGACTCAGGTTGTTTTCAAATGAGCTGTTGAAAGCAGCGCTCACATTGAAAACGTGTTATTCTTTGTTGCAGCGACATTTAATTATTTGAAGCATTTTAGTTTTTCCATTCAAAAAGTGTCATGTCCATACGTCATTTATTTTTGTGCACTCATGTTTGTGTGTGTGTGTGCGTGCGTGCATGTGCGTGTGTGCATGTGTGCGTGTGTGTGTGTGGGGGGGTGGGTGGGTGGGTGTTTGTGTGGGTGTGTGGGGGGTGTCTGTTTTTATATGTGGTGAGTGCGTGTGTGAGGCGAACGCATGTCCCTGTGTACTCTTTTTATCTGTCTTCCGAGAAGTCACATGACTATCTTGCTCAGGGCTGTTTGGCATACCTCAAACTGAGGTTAATAGGGTAGTTGAGTGGGACTTTCCCCGCTCTTGCGCTCGCTTGCTCTCTCTCTCTCTCTGTCTCGGTCTCTCTCTCTCTGTGTCTCTGTCTCTCTCTGTCTCTCACCTTTCCACTCCCCTCCACCCCTCTCTCCTGCGCTGCTCCTCTGCTGTGCTTGGCAGGAGTGAGGAGAGAGGGAGGACAGGCAGTGGCAGGGGAGAGAGACGGGGTTTTCCCTCGCTTATCCCGTGTTTTCCCTGGACTCCCCTTCCAGCGGTGTCTCTTCCTCTCTCAACCCCCCTCCCGCACCCCCCTCTTCCTCCTCCTTCTTCTAGTGACTCCATTCAGGTCCTCTCACTCGCCCTCATTTCATCATGCCAGATTATTTTCGATCATTTTGACCGTTGTCATGATGACTATAAATCCAACAAGGAAGCAAAGATTATTCTAGTAGACTGGGGTTGTTAGCAGTTGTAAGACTTTGTGTGTCTGACTGTGTCATGTGGCTTTTAAGTTCCTTTTTATCTGAACAACTGAGTATAGAAGGCTTTAAGTTCATTTCAGAGGAGTATAGAAGGCTTTAAGTTCATTTTAGGTGAATGCTTTCGGTACATTTTAGTTGAACAACTGGGTATAGTAGGATTCTAACTGTCCACTGTTTACACAGCAGCTAACATTTATAAAAAAAGTACACAAAGTACACAAATGAATAACAGATGAACAACAATGTGTGTGTATGTGTGTGTGTGTGTGTGTGTGTGTGTGTGTGTGTGTGTGTGTGTGTGTGTGTGTGTGTGTGTGTGTGTGTGTGTGTGTGTGTGTGTGTCTGGAAGTGTCTTTGTGTATTGGTTGTGAGTCAACAGAATTCAGGGAAAGAGGGAGGGCCGATGACATTGACACACTACAGGAATTCCACCAATGTTTTCTCCCTCTGATGGCGGTCTTTACTGGAACACACACACACACACACGCACACACGCACACGCGCACACGCGCACATGCACGTGCGCATGCACACACAGGAACAAACATTTCTGCGTAACAAGTCCACAAAAAAAAGACAAATGAATGACCCAGTGTATTCCTAACCCTAGCAGCTTGGGTATCCATTACAAAGTGACGTTTGAGTACATTTTATCGCCTTGGCCCGACACCAGGGACGTCATTGTTATCAATATGTGGGTAAATGTAACATGATCATGGACTGACCTTGCCTTCAGGTGGTTTAGTTTGCTCAATGGATTACATGCTTTGCTCTGAATCACTATCTTCTCTGCCCCCTCAGTTTTATATGCCTTTAACAACAGTCATGTTGTAGTATTCACATGTTGCAGTACTCACATGTTGGAGTATTCACATATTGCAATACTCTGCTGCAATATGTGAATTGCTTATGTGTATGTGTGTGTGTGTGCATGCGTGTGCATACTTCTGTGTGTGTGTGTGTGCGTGTGCGTGTGCGTGTGCATGCCAGTCAGTCAGTCAGTCAGTCAGTCAGTCAGTCAGTCAGTCAGTCAGTCAGTCAGTCAGTCAGTCAGTCAGTCTGTCTGTCTGTCTGTCTGTCTGTCTGTCTGTCTGTCTGTCTGTCTGTCTGTCTGTGTGTGTGTGTGGGGGGGGGGGGGGGTCATTGTGAGTATATTGGCATGTGTATTATTGACATTTGATGTAGCGCCATGAAAATCAAGACTGCACCTATAAGTGTATTGTTTTAAGGCAAGGCAGGAGACCTCAGAGGACGTCAGATTAGATCACCTTGCCGATTATGACAGTTGACTGTATGACGAGCATGAGCAAACAATGTACAAGGCCTCCAAGGGGCTCGGAGGAATACGATTGGTCTAAAAAGTCAAGTTTGATGACCCGTGCACGTCACGTCAGCAGCCACACCTGCTGACATGTGATTTCTCATTATGATGAGGTCTATCTGTCTGCTCATGTTGACAGGAGGTATTAATCCTCAAACCTATACTCATTTGACTTTCGCTTCTGGTTTTACATATGGATTACATTTGTGTATGACTGCGTGTCTGTGTGTCTGCACGGCATACAGTATTGAATTGCAAATTCCCACACCTGCACACATCCGTGCCGCATGACCTCATTCTGTAATAATCCCCATGACTAACAGACTGGTCTGACAAGTTGCCCGGTTGTCTGTCGCCGCACCACTGACCAATAGAACTGGTTGGATACGAATGGGCTCACTTACCAGAAACATGCCCTCTTCCTCCTCGGAGCCACCTACACCAGGAAACCCCAGATAGATGGAGATAGTCATGGAATGTTTTGCTTAAAGCTGTTGCCAGATTGTTCTCGGTGTGCCTCAACCTTTACAAGCGGGCATGCTTTTAGACAATGTTCTCACAGCTTCCTTCCTGTGTGTGTGTGTGTGTGTGTGTGTGTGTGTGTGTGTGTGTGTGTGCGCGCGTGTGTGTGTCTCCCCCCACCCTGTCGCCCAGACACCTCTTCACCTGGCAGTGATCACCCAGCAGGAGGGGCTGGTGATGGGCCTGCTGAGGGCCGGAGCCGACCCCGCATCCCTGGACCGCCACGGGCGGACCGCGCTGCATCTCTGCTGCGAGTACGGCCACACAGACTGCCTGGCCGCCGTGCTCTCCCACGGGTCCTCATTGTCCTGCCTGGACGTGACACACTTTGAAGGTACAAGGCTTGAGTGTCTGGGATGGTTGATGGTCTGCCCTTGTGGGTTCCAGCTAGGGCTGGGCGATGTGGCCAAAATCTTCTCACGATAAAGATAATTTAATATTTCGATAACGATATTGTAGCAAAGTCACTGCTACATGCCACCTACAGTGGCTTTTTCCAAGGACACAGGCAGTTGGTGTCGAATAATTGCAGAGATTGCATTTTTTGCCCCTATTCTGAAAAAGACAATATTCCAACTAAGTTGTTTACATGGCTAGTGAAAATTTATATTCCACTTATATTCCCGTTTACATGCAGCCGTGCATATTCAGATCAACATAACACGCCCCCATGACATATTCCTACAGTGCGGATTTATATTTGCACATAACCAAAAACCATGTTTCTCCTTCAGACCAGAAATGCGGGTTTTTCTTTTGGGCATGCATCTCTACCTCAGCCTTGTTGGTTCGTTTACATCACACAGAGCTGACCGTAAACAGGCAGTTTGCATGTGTTGCAAACTGCAGTAAATACCTTGATTGAGACGCATATTCCAAATGTGCTGTATACATGTTCAAATAATGCTCCTAAGATCTGAATAATATCGGCATATCCCACATGTCTTAATCAGAAAATGCTACATTTGGAATAAGGCCTAATTCGGAATATCCAAACGGAATATGCTGTTTCCATGACCCGTATCAAATTCAGAATATTGTCATATTCGGAGTAATAGTGGAATATCAGTGTGCATGTAAACATACTCATTGCAGACATGTAGAAGGAATGAATAAATCACAGCACTTATGGTACCTGCTAGCATGCTAGCGATATGGTTTTTTCTGGGCCGATACCGATTATTAGTAATTAGGGGTAATCGGCCGATAATCGGATCTGATATTCATCATTTTTCCTATTATTGGAATCGTTATTTTGTATGATCTGATTGCCGATTAAATAAAAAAAATGTCAATGCGCTCCGGAGGGAGCTCGGAGTAGAGCCGCTGCTCCTCCGCATCGAAAGGAGTCAGCTGAGGTGGTTCGGGCATCTGATTAGGATGCCCCCCGGGCGCCTCCCTTTGGAGGTTTTCCGGGCACGTCCAACTGGGAGGAGACCCCGGGGCAGACCCAGAACTCGCTGGAGGGATTACATATCTCGTCTGGCCTGGGAACGCCCCAGGAGGATCCCCCAGGAGGAACTAGAGAGTGTGGCTGGGGAGAAGGAAGCCTGGGGGGCCCTGCTTAGCCGGCTGCCACCGCGACCCGACCCCGTGTGGCCGTGTCCATTTATACTATAAATGGGCGTGTTGCATTTTGCCGCAAGGAGCGCATTTAATTTTTTTTTCATTTAATCGGCAATCAGATCATACAAAATAACGATTACAATAATCGGAAAAATTATGAATTTCGGATCCGATTATCGGCCAGGCCAATAATCGGTCGACCCCTAATGTGGTGATAGCTGGTTTAACCTGTGGGCATTGATTACCGAATGCACCACAGTCGTCCAGCCTCACCCAACCCCAGACTAATCAGCTAGGGCCAGGTGAGGCTGCTTCAACCGGTCACCAACCACACACACTCCACAGATATGTGTCACAATATAGCATGTTTTGTGGCAAATTACTAAATAGTTTATAGAATAAACACATGGTGAAACCTATTTTTGTGTACTCCTGTGTGAATTTGTATTTTCTCAGTCTGGAAAATTGCATCACTTTACTGGAATGCAGTCTTTAAAATCAGGAAAAGACAACACTTATGCCATATGCCCTATTTGTCAGAACTTGTTTGCCATGAGATTTAAGAGCTATATTTTGAGTGTAATTTGTTGCCACAGCCATCCCTCAGCATTAAGTGAGTGAAATGCTCCATGAGAATATCTGTTCTGGTTACCTGCGCCTGCCTTAGAATTTGACCCTTGAGATTTTAGCCTGCTCCCTGCTAATTTCTGACCAATCAGGACATATCTTGCCTGATTAGTTGAGGGAATCTATCTTGGCTGTCAATCAAAATCTTTTGGGGTTGATTTTTTTTCTCTTTTGCTCTTTCCCTCTCTCTTTACAGCTCTCATATCTTACTATGGAGTGTGTGTGTGTTTGGTAGCTGGCTTAATTATGGTGCGTTCCATTTACCTCGGAAGTGGGAACTGGAACTGACGTCACACCCGAGTTGACCGCGTTCAAGATAACAAGTCAGAAAACCAAGATGGACGCCTTGTTTTACCAGTCGATAAATCACTGGCCTGTAAAGCCCTTTGAGACTGTATTGTGATTAAGGGCTATACAAATAAAATGGAATTGAATTGAATAACATCGTATTTGTTAGGGTGTGGTGGTAAGACCCAGGCGCACAGCAATGGAGGAGGCGTAAGATCAGGTTCAAGCCCCAAGGAGCAGTTTAAAGTAACACAAAGGGGTTGCCACGAAAAAGGGATGCCACAAAAGTAATGGGAGGAAAAAGATAGGTGCCACAAAAATAGTTGCCACTAAATAATAAAGTCAATGTGCTCGCGGGAGCTGTAGAGGGTTTTAGGTGGAGCAGGGTGAGGGCTCTGCAGGTTAGCACAGCTCAGCAGAGGGGGTCCGGGATGCTGGAGAGACGAGGAGGAGAAGGAGGGTGAGTGATAATGATCACAGGTAAGGCAAAGGCAAAAAAACAGGGTTGGCACAACAACTGCGTAAAGTTAGTTGGTGAGAGAAAAAGGCACTACAATCACTAGAGCAAAAGTAGGCTAAGGGCTATACGTTACCAACGGTAGGATATGGTAAGATCTGGCCATGAGTGGAGTGCAGACCAGGTTCTTGTAGGGTTGAAGGTGATTGCAGACAAGGGACAGGTGCTGTGATTAGGAATGAGGAACAGGTGAGCAGAGCCGTGCTGTGGAAGCGTCATCGCCGCTCCTGCTGTTGCGCATGCGCCGACGTGCTGGGAACGTCGGGATCCGACTCAGAGTCAGAGAGGTGAGAGGAGTGGGAGGAGCCTGCCGAGAGGACAGAGCCGGCAGGGGACGGGGAACGTGAGAGCCTGGTGGCCAGGGGGAACTCAGGGGAACCAGAACGTCGTATGCTCGGCCCGAGGCGGCGTGCAGAGGAGCGTGAAGGACGTGTAGCGGGAGGGGAGAGAGACAGACGTGGAGGCGAGGACGGGCGAGCCGTAACAGTATTATGCGGCATTTTGCGCATACAAACACCGTCGCAACATGTCCACAGGAAGTTGGAAAGTACTGTGTGTACGACTGATTTTATGAGACACAAAAAAACAGAAGTGCTTAAAACAGTATATTACTACAGCTTTCACTGACAGCTTTTCACTGACTGGATTTCTAAGTCGGGGTTGTGAGATTCGTCCGACTTTCCGATTTGGAAATCCAACTTCAGTGCGCGTTCCCGCACTTACAACTTCCGACTTGGAACTTGGCAATTCCGACTTCCGAGTACAAAGTGTCCTTTTACAAACTTACAAACAATAACCCAGACTTTTCACCACCATCTTGCCTGTGTCCTGAGTTAGAGGAGCCCCAAAGAAGCCAAATTTGTCTGGCATGTAGCCCTAGCCTTGCCACTCACCTAAAGCACCTTTGAGAATTTTTAATCAGTAACTTTTTACGTACAAGCATCCATGTGTTCCCTGTCTCTCAATCATCCATTCATGTACGGCCCCACTTGTGTCGGCTCCATCTACTTTCAACAGGCACAATAAAGCTGTGTGTGGCTGTGGCCTTCAGTGTGGCAAGTCTGGGCATGGCACGGTATTCCCTCAGCTTCCATAGTAGAAAGCCCCAGGAAACTCAAGCTAACAAGCTGCTACGGGGGAACTTCTTATACTGTTCATGACTCAGTGAGCGTGACAGGGATTCTTGCTTTAACTGTATGAGGAAGTAAGGGAAATACACACATCTGGATTGGGCACAGGTGTCGGCCTACAGTATGCTCTCATGGCATGGAGGGCTTTGTCCATGCATGTGTTTGTGTGTGTGTGTGTGTGTGTGTGTTTGCACGTGTTTGTGTGTGTGTCTGTGTGCGTGCATGTATTTATGTGTGCATGCGTGAATGTGTTTACGTGCGTGTGTGTATGTCTATGTTCGAGCGAGTGGGCATGTTCATTTGCTTTTGTCCCATTTCAGATCAGATCCATATGTTTTAGTTGAATATGCATGCACCTGTGTACTATCTACTCACCTGGGATTGCATGTCCTCCCTTTATCTCCAGGACTGAGCTCTCTCCACATCGCTGTGCAAGGCGGCCATAAAGACCTTGCCAGAATGCTGCTAGAGGCTGGAGCTGACATCAACGCCAAGGTGGGTCTCCCCCCGCTGGCCAGTGCAGTAACACACCGATGACACAGCAATAGCAGCAGCAGCAGCTATGTTTTGCAAGGTCACCCACACACTCTGACTGGGGATTTTTCCCATGGCTTTGTTCCTGCACAGGACATCAAAAGCGGTCAAAGTCCTCTCATGTACGCGGTGGAGAGCAATAATGTTGACATGGTCCACTTCCTCATAGAGGTAATGAGTGTGTCTGCGTCTGCATGTGCGTGCGTGTGTGTATTTCTTTGTATCAGCCTATTTTAGTTTTATAGCAGGAACACTGTGTTCTTCTTCACAATGGCACAGTTTCACTTTCTATTCTAAACTCATGATAAGATAAGATAAAACTTTTAATTTATTAATCCAGAAGGAAATTCTTGTTGATGATTGAGTGTTCATGAAACAGACTTCATATTTCTATGTCTGACAATATTAAATGGCCCCTATTTTACCAGCAGGTGGAATGCTGATTAGCCATTACAAGCCATGTCAAAATCTACCCTGTAGTGACATCATAAGTGGGAGTGTCCACCCATATGTATGATGATATGTATGATAGGATCCCTTTGCATGTTATTCTGGGAAATTGGTGGATGTGGACAATATTTTTATTAATTTAGAAACAGTGAAAGCCAATTGAATTATCCATCTAGCATCCATTCATCTGCCAATTTATTCATCCATCCATTCATCCATTAATTTGTCCATCCATCCATCAATCAATCTATGCTCTACTTTGACGTGTACACTGTATCATGCATAGATCTTTCACAACAGCCTCTTTGTCTGCTCCTCACCTACCTCTCTTCTATTCCCCCCCCCCTTCCCCGGAAGAGTGGCAGCCATGTGAACAGCCAATCCAACAGTGGGAACACGGCCCTGCACAGCGCCTGTGGGCGGGGTCAGTTGGACACCGTGTGGCTCCTGCTGAAAAACGGCGCAGACTCTGGCATCAAGAATAACCACAACGACACCCCCGTCATGGTGGCAAAGAACAAGAAGGTGTGTTGATAGAAGGGCTGATGGAAGAAAAAAGGGACAATTAGAAAGAAACTAAAGTGGCTTCACTTCAGCAATTTTCATTTTCCCTTCTTTCTTTCATCTCAAAGTACAATAACCCAACTGTGGAATTATGTTTTCTCTGATTACTACATCTAAATCATTCTTCTATTGTTGATGTTTTAGTGCTTTGATTGATTGATTTTATTGTACCATAAACTCAACTGTTCATAACATCTGAATCATTATAAGGTCTGAGGTGCGTCTGATCCTGACAGTGTAATGGAATGACACGTCCTTGACTTGGTTGTGCGTCCCTCCATCTAGTGGCCAAATTCAAATAGCGCAAGGCTCGATTTCCACTAATATCAATAAAAGCTTTTTAGTATGTCTTCCTCTTATATTGCAGATAGCCGACGTGCTGAGAGGGAAGAGCTCTAAGATGAGCAGGAGTCAAGATCAATCTCTGGCAGCATTGTCGTCACATAGTAGCAACCGGACAGCCAGTGGTAAGGACACACACACACACACCCAAACACGCAAGAACACACAACAACAGTTAACGCATTGTCCCTTGTCACTTCCAGAGTCATCGTCCCCCAACCAAAGTCCTAACTTCCCCCTCTGACCTCACCAGTCATCGAATGCCCTCCCAAATGAGACATGTATTTACTGTTATTTTCATCAGTGACAATAGTGAAGTATTTTATAAGCAGTTATGGATTCATTTTGTTTGGTATGAATAATGTTTCAGAGTCAGTTTCAATGACAGATTCTGAACTCAACTGAACTCTCAATTCCTGAAATGTTTACTATGAATACAATACTTGTCAGTATGTATTTCTTCACGTCTTTTAACTGTTCCGACTGTTAATTTGGTTTTGTAAACTTTATTTTATACTGTAAGCACCTATACAATAAAGTATTTTTTCATACAAAAACACGTTGATTTGTCTTCAAGTTTGTTGTTTTGTTTTGTTTTTTTGTTTTGTTTTTTTACCAAGAACGCACTGAAATCACGGAAACGCATGTTTAAACGCAGGGCTTTGATTGGCTAGTTCGCAGGGCTGTGATTGGCTAGTACGCGGCCTGGGCAGCAGGCTTCCAGCGCAAAAAAACGAGTGCGCGGCCATGTTGAATTGTCCGTTTTGTGAACGAAGAGACAAAAGGCAACACGTGACTTCCCTCGAATGAGCCTCAACGAAACCTCCTCAAACAAATACCGCCACGCTATTATTATAAGTGATGGCAAAACGCGATGGATTTCAGAGGATGTGAAGGTAGAGGATATATTTGTCTGGTTACAGAATGCTTTTACGGTTAACGTGTTTGTACACACTAGCATGCTAAGCCTAGCATGCTAGTGGTCTCAACTAGCTTACAGCAAGGGAACCACTAGCATGCTAAGCCTAGCATGCTAGTGGTTCCTGTGCTGTAAGAGACCACTTTCTTTTAGCACGACCGCTAAAAATCATATGGGACGTTATTATTTGCTCTTCAAACGTTACGTGTATGTTTATTCCCAGGTTGGACTATAGGTCTTTCTGTAGTTCGGAGGCTACTCGCTCGTTTGCAATCAATTAACAAGCTAACTTGAGGGGGGGCGCAGAACAGACCAACGAGTTCTAACGTTACTACTCTGCACATTCTCGAAGTATACTACCATGTGCTAATAGCGTCAACAATGTGTCGTATTTTAGCATGATCTGAGGCTTAAATACGTGGTGTTAATAACTGCTTGGCCCACGCCGTGCATGCAGCGACTTCACAACAAAGCAGAAGAAAAATGTCGCTTTTCAATGAGCAACCGGAACAAAGTACCAACTAGGCTATTGTGCCAATCACGTCCATGCCGCGAATATCGGTTGGTGGCTTTATGGATGTCTTGGATGTCCCATGAGTGCTTTTGTGTGTTTTACAGAGCGGCGTATGAACCAATATGGTAGCTGCGATAACTTATGTGTACTTGTTACCTGGCAGGTGCCCTGGAGTTTGCAGTAGACGACATCACATTCTCTAAGGACTCGCCGTCTTCCCATCTGGTGCAGAAGTCGAACTTGAATGCGACGATCGTCGGAGTTTGGCTTTCTACTTGATCATTTAATTTCGTTGAGCCAGCGGGACAGTAGTGAAGGCGTTTTGGACTCGCAATTGTCCACGCAACAAGGCTCAAGAACAGTGTTTTCCTACTGGTCCAATTGAATGTAAATCACATGAGCACTTGGACTTTTAAAGCCAAGACAAGAAAAACAATCCCAAGAAAAAAAGACAGAAGATATGAGATTATAGAACGAATATTACTTGATAAACTTTTGACAAATATATGATCTATTTATTCATATGAATTCTACGTTCTCCCTTTTTTGGAGAGTTGTCTTGTATATAGACAATATTCATACGTTTGGCTCTTCTTTTCAAGAGATCTGAATGTGGACACAATACATTCTTTAAAAAGAAAAAAATCTTTAGTTTCCTTCATATTTTAGAAATATTTTTACAGAATAATTACAACCAAGAGAAAAGAAGAAAGAAAAATAGCTTTACACTGAAAATTGGGTTTGAACTAGTGATTATACACTCTTGAAGCCATGGCAACAGCAAGAACAGCGAATCCAACATCTGTCATGGGATTAAACAAGCCAGCAAACGGGCAGATGAGAGGACAGCCCAAGCCGGCTGGTCTGCACCCATCTATCCCACATCTTGCCACCCCCCAGACAAGTGGCAGCATTCCTCATAGCAGTGGTGGCATTAAGTAAGACTCGTCTGGTCCCTTTACTCATACCATTCTTGCATGATATATTGATGAAATGTATTGGGCATTGTGGTAGCAGCATGAGTTTTAGAGTGGCACGTCAAGACGATCGTACACTTTAAATTCACAAAACATTGTTTTGTCAAATTCTATTTGTTAGCTTCATTGTTATTGTAAGCATGTGACCATATTTGACACCTGTCACTATTTCATGTCTTCATTCTAATATTACTTCAGAAGTAAACTTTTGGCAGTATTGTGCTGTTTATCAAGATTCAATTCAAGAGATTCAAGAAGTCACATACAGGATGTGCAGTGAAATGAAAGTCATGATGCCCAATGTAATGTGCAACAGAATACAAATAACACGAATTGGAGGATCAGAATATCTACAATATTTTCAGCAAAAAGAGCAGGAATGATGAATCTAAACAAATGGCATATAACAAGGCAATATAACTAACACATATGAAAATTATAGAAAATACAAAAACGCACAATCTCCGGAGCTACCGTGGTGGCGACTAGACACGGCCTTGTCTTGTGTCAATCAAGCATAATATATCATTGTGCCACCCCTATGTAAAGTATAGTGATTAGTGCTTTTTGTTTTCTTTGTTAAAAATGGCAACCTAACTCGATATCTCGCTCCCAGATTTGGCGATGACTGGAAGAGTTCCTTACATCTGCCTCCAAAAGACACAAGAGTTAGAACCTCGGTAAGCCAATGTGTCTGAAACCCAATGCATCATAAGTGAGGTTGTTCTGACACCATCATGCCACAGCTTGGCATTTTTAACTTATCTGCGTCTGACAGGATGTGACATCAACCAAAGGGAACGAGTTTGAGGACTACTGTCTCAAGAGAGAACTGCTGATGGGGATTTTTGAAATGGGATGGGAAAAGCCTTCTCCTATCCAGGTAATTGCGTGTGACTAGTTCAACTGTCTCAGGTTCTAAAGAAAAGTGATTTATATTTCGTGTGTAGGGCTGGGTATCGTTCAAAATCTTTTGATACCGGTGCTGGTACAGATACCATGACTTCGATACTGGTTCCTGAACAATACTTTTTTCGATACCATTTAAAAAAAAATAATAATCTAAAGTTTATGCGACTACTTCCGTATTGGGCCAGTATAGAACCACTGCGGGTGTAGGGGTCAGAAGAAGACAGCCCAAAACAATGTAATGGCATGCACGGCTCCGCATCGTCAAAGTACTGCTGTACTCGTTTTGTATGTTCGCAATAAAGTCCACCAATGTACACACATCGAAAGTCTGTTTAACCTGTCCGTTGTACAGTCTATCTGTGTTACACTCTCATATGGCTGGGCGATAAAACGATCTCAAACTGGGATCACGATAAAAATGTGTCAATTACAATCGGTATGCCTTGACATTTTTACTCTAAGGATACATCTAACAGCCTTTCACGCAGCAGAATTATACGCGACAACAGCCAATCAGTCTGCAGTGTTTGGTTCGCACACACCCATTTACCGCAAGACAGTGTTTACTCACAGCAGCGGTGACGAAAGCTCTCAAAAGGAGGAGAAAAAATTAGCAGAACCTGCCAGGGGCACGAATTCAAAAGCAAAGGTGAAAGAACACTGGAATCCTCCAAAGATGAGGAAATTGTGAAGAGAAAGTGGCACACAAAGTGCCAATTATTGTCTAATGTTCAATGATATGCACAAATTTCACAAAAGCATAACACTGCATGTAGAATTCATGCATGCAACCATAACCCTGCATGTAGAGTGCACACACACAACCGTATGGTTTAATTATGTTAGGAGTCCTCTAAATTACTTTATTTTATCTTACAGTTGTACTTAAATGTACAGGACCTTTGTGATCCACTTGTTTACTCTTTTTGTCTTGTCTGTACCGCTACAAACATTTGAGATGTTTGCTGCCTTGCCAAAGGAATTTGTGATGGGTAGTCACAGCTATTAGTTTTATTTGCAATATTTTAATACTTGACAAGGAAAGTCAACTAGTATTGTTTTGTTAAGGCAGATACAGCATGTTTGCACAGTTAAATGTTTTCATTTAACTGTTGAATTGACATTTACATTTTTTTAATACACTACGTTCTAAACTAACGAACCCTCTGGGTTCTTCAGGCTTCAGTCATTATCAGGATACTCTTCAAACTGGCAGCATTATCAAATTATATATTGTGATGGAAGTCAAGATTGATCAATATGGGGAAATTATTATTATTTTTTTTTGACATATCACCCAGCCCTACACTCACATAGATTTTCTACTACCTTTTTACTCTTGCAAGCGGGATACACTTCTAAACTATTTTAATGCCATATCGGTTTGCGACATTTTGAAATGTAACGCATAGCTGTCTAGTTTAGGGCAGAGTACTTTGTAATTTGCCTATTGTGTAGAAATATTGACCAACAAGATTAAAGTTTTCTTTATTGCCATATGTAACAGTAGTCCTGCCCCGTCACCTGGGCAGGAATACACAGCTAGACACTCGGCAGTCAGTCTCCTGGGCAGCTACTAGACACTCAGGACTCACCAGTGATCGTGTCTTTAGTTCCCTGCACCAGACCTATTTAATTCAGAGCATGAATATTTTTCAAATATCCAATACCTTTCGAAGTACAAACTATCAACATGTTCGCCGAGTTGTGAAAGTGAATGGGTGTCTCCCTTGGCAGAAGCATGCTGTATGATTATTGGCTCACTGCCGCAGGTGTGATTCCCTTTTTATTAAATTTTTGAGGTATCTATTTGGAACCGAATGACAAGGCATTTTTTGATACTCTATTGCAGGGGTACTCAACTTCAGAGGCCAAGAGGGCCACATTTAAACCACAACAGGTGCAAAGGGCCACAAATTATTATTAACATATGTGTACCATTTTATTTACTACTGGGGCGGCAGTAGCTCAGGAGGAGTGGTTGTCTGCCAACTGGAAGGTTGCTGGTTCGATCCCTGAGCTCCACCTAGCTAAGTGTCGTGGTGTCCCTGAGCAAGACACCTAACCCTACCTGCTCCTGACGTGTTGGTTGTTACCTTGCATGGTTGGCACCGCCGTCGGTGTATGAATGGGTGAATGTGAGGCAACTGTAAAGCGCTTTGGATAAAAGCGCTATATAAATGCAATCCATTTACCATTTACTACTGCTGTTTAATATGCTGTCTTGCTAGTCATTTTGAATGCATTCCAAAGCAGCATGGAATATTTAACAAATATTCTCAATTTGAGCAACAAATGTAGTGTAGTGACTGCGTTTCCAAGGATGTGTTGGTCAAGCTGATGTTTTATTAGCACTGGAGTGAATAGCTTGGCATTGATGACATTGATAAAGTTAGTAAAACATCATTGAATATGGAACAAAATATTAATAACAATATAACAAACAATTGTTACTTATTCCTAGTGAGAGCTCTGAGTCTGCAGTCTTTTCACAAGTACTTTCAGATCTGGTTGTTGCTCAGTTGTAGCTGCTCTGAGATAGTCTGCCAAATGTGTCAGACGGGAACGCTGCTTTGATTTTATTATTCCCATGGCAGAGAAGGAGCTTTCACACACATAAGTAGATCCAAAGCAGGTCAGGATTTTCGGAGCACAAAGGATTAATGCAGGGTATGTGTTCTTCAGAACACAGGACATCCAGAATGTGTCAATGCTCTCCTCCTTGTCTTTCTTTGAGGATGTTGTTGTGCTGCAGCTCTGAGTTGTTCCTCAAAAGCAGCCCTTTCGACTCCAAATTGCACAGGTGTGACTGAGACTGAAGTAGCCTGTACGTCACAAGCAAATGGATTCGGGTTTCAAGTAGGGATGCACCGATACCACTTTTTTTCAGACCGAGTACAAGTACAAGTACTTACATTTGGGTACTTGCCGATACCGAATACCGATACCGAGTACTTAATAAAACCATTACAGTTCTAATGACTTTGAAAACATGTTTTATTTTCAATTTTCATCAGATGTTCCTCACTTTCTGACTGTGAACAAATTAAACAAATATAACGGCACTGCCACACATTTCAATGAAATGTAACCTAAACCATCCAACATACGTCAGTCGGATACTCGGTACCAAGGACGTGTTGTTGTTTAGGACATTGGTGGACATCACAGATATTGCGCCAAGGATGCGCAATGACGCTCCCGTGAGGCGCGGGGCTCAGAGTCAGCGTCTCTGGGGGGGGGGGGTGCTCCGTTAATTCGCCGTTCTGATGGGGGGGGGGGGGGTGCGCTGTTAATTCGCCGTTCTGATGGGGGGGGGGGTGCGCTGTTAATTCGCCGTTTTGATGGGGGGGGGGGGGTGCGCTGTTAATTCGCCGTTCTGATGGGGGGGGGGGTGCGCTGTTAATTCGCCGTTCTGATGGGGGGGGGTGCGCTGTTAATTCGCCGTTCTGATGGGGGGGGGGGGTGCGCTGTTAATTCGCCGTTCTGATGGGGGGGGGGTGCGCTGTTAATTCGCTGTTCTGATGGGGGGGTGCGCTGTTAATTCGCCGTTCTGATTGGGGGGGGGGTGCGCTGTTAATTCGCCGTTCTGATGGGGGGGGGGGGGTGCGCTGTTAATTCGCCGTTCTGATGGGGGGGGGGGGTGCGCTGTTAATTCGCCGTTCTGATTGGGGGGGGGGTGCGCTGTTAATTCGCCGTTCTGATGGGGGGGGTGCGCTGTTAATTCGCTGTTCTGATGGGGGGGGGGTGCGCTGTTAATTCGCCGTTCTGATGGGGGGGGGGTGCGCTGTTAATTCGCCGTTCTGATGGGGGGGGGGTGCGCTGTTAATTCGCCGTTCTGATGGGGGGGGGTGCGCTGTTAATTTGCCGTTCTGATGGGGGGGTGCGCTGTTAATTCGCCGTTCTGATGGGGGGGGGGGTGCGCTGTTAATTCGCGGTTCTGATGGGGGGGGGGTGCGCTGTTAATTCGCCGTTCTGATGGGGGGGGTGCGCTGTTAATTCGCCGTTCTGATGGGGGGGGTGCGCTGTTAATTCACCGTTCTGATGGGGGGGGTGCGCTGTTATTCGCCGTTCTGATGGGGGGGGGGGTGCGCTGTTAATTCGCCGTTCTGATGGGGGGGGGGGTGAGTTGTTAATTCGCCGTTCTGATGGGGGGGTGCGCTGTTAATTCGCCGTTCTGATGGGGGGGGTGCGCTGTTAATTCGCCGTTCTGATGGGGGGGGGGGGGGTGCGCTGTTAATTCGCCGTTCTGATGGGGGGGGTGCGCTGTTTAATCGCGGTTCTGATGGGGGGGGGTGCGCTGTTAATTCGCCGTTCTGATGGGGGGGGTGCGCTGTTAATTCGCCGTTCTGATGGGGGGGTGCGCTGTTAATTCGCCGTTCTGATGGGGGGGGGGTGCGCTGTTAATTCGCCCGTTCTGATGGGGGGGGGGTGCGCTGTTAATTCGCCGTTCTGATGGGGGGGGGTGCGCTGTTAATTTGCGGTTCTGATGGGGGGGGGTGCTCCGTTAATTGGTGGGGACATGTCCCCAGCGTCCCCACTAAATTCTACGCCCATGCTCGGTACCATGCGCAGTTTCTATTAAACATCCATAAACGCCAACTCGGTTGCATCTCTTTATTTCAATATTCCTTGGCTAAGAATATTACAAGGTTAACGTTGCGTTGCCAAAGTGGTATCGGTGCGGTTGTATCGGAGTAGTTTAACGAGTACGAGTACGAGTACATGAGCACAGTATCGGACCGATACCGAATACTGGTATCGGTATCGGTGCATCCCTAGTTTCAAGGACTTAACGTCCGCGAACCGGGAGGAAAACTCCTAGGTAGGTGCAGTAAGGGGTGGGTGAAAATGAACCTGGTTGTGACACTTGGGACTGTAGAACAGGAATGTGTGTGGAATTTTCTACCTCAAGCTGCTGCACAAACAGGCTCAATTTCGTTTCAAACGCAGCCACATCATTCATCATTGGCAGAACCTTTTCTTTCCCTTGAAGTTTAAGATTGAGTGAATTCAACTGACGTGTTATGTCAGTCAGAAAAGCTGTTGTGCAAGAATGCGTCATCTTCCAGGGGTGTCAGTAAATCATGTCGGCCCTTCTCTTCCAAAAAATGTGCACAGCTGGTAGCAGATCCATGAAGCGATCGAGGACCTTTCCGTGACTTAGCCAACTGACCTCGGCATGCATCGCCAAGTCTGTGTATGCACTTTCAAACTCTTCCACCAACAAACGGAACTGTGTTTCAATGTGTGCAAGAATACAATTGACTGTTCGTGTCATACTCCATTGTCACTTTGAGCTCTCCATCTCTCAACTTGCTCCACAATTGCTCTTGATGCAAAATGCAGTGATACGAGAAGTCCGACATTTCAGGATCTTTTCTGAGCAAAGCAATTACTCCTTTCTCCTTTCCTACCATGGATGGAGCCCCATCAGTAATCAGAGAAACCAGCTTTTTTAAGGTCCATGAAAAAAACGCATCAGTGCAGAGTAAATGTCCTCTCCCTGCGTTTGCCCTGTTAGTGGGAGCAAAGCTAGCATTTCCTCCGCAAATGTGTCCCCTTTGAGAAAGCGCACGCAGACTATAAGCTGCGTGATGTCTGTGCGTTCGGTGGATTCATCCAATGCTAGACTGAAGTACTCTGCACTTTCAATGTCTTTTAGCAACTGTGATGAGATCATCTGAAATGACTTCTACTCGCCTGGTCACGGTTGAATCAGACAACTGCAGCTTTGAAATTTGTCTGTCCTTGTTCTTAAATTCCGAAAACAGTGATTTGGATTTTGTGTTTCCTGAGATCGATGTCAGGTGGATGGACATCGTTGAACTCCGGAGACATTGGTTTCCCATGTATCTCCGCAAAAGCAAATTCAATTTCCCATGCAGGGTTGAAAACCCTGTTTTCATCGTCCACTTTCCTTTTCTTTGTCACCATCATTAATTAAGGTGCAAAATCTTTCTAACTCACGAACCCCCACAACCTTTTTCCCGCCACTGGCTTTTTATATGGAAAGCCAGCGGCAGGAAAAAGTTTACAAATATCTTTACCTTTTTTTTTTTTCTATTTTCCAAACAGAGGTAACAGATGAGCGCTCGCAATAAATTAAAGGCGCACTGCCTAATTTTCACACGATTCTGGGATCTAATTATACATTCATAACCAGGCATGTCGGGGGCCACAATAAGCGTCTGCGGGCCGCCTGTTGAGTAAGTGTGCTCTATTGTATGAGTATTTCGGTCGGTGCCTTACAGGTATCGAACATTTTCGAAACCAAGCCCTATTCGTATTAATATCATTAATATAAACGTTTAGATCAGTGTTTGCCACAAAGCAATCAATTGCCAGTGAGCGGTCAAGTTCTTTGAGGAATTGTGTTTTCCAAGTTCCTCAGGTGTGGATGTACATTGTATGTGTAAAACTGTATTTTCCCCCTAAATGACCTTGTTTCTGATCTACATGGTTGCAGGAGGAAAGCATCCCCATTGCCCTGTCAGGTAGAGACATTCTCGCCCGCGCCAAGAACGGCACGGGGAAAAGTGGAGCCTACCTCATCCCTCTTCTAGAGAGGATTGACCTGAAGAAGGATTTCATCCAGGGTGAGAATGACTGCTGGTTCAACTATTGATCATCGTTGTGATCAACTATTAACAGTACTCTCAGATCTGCATTTCTTGGTTTATTAATTCTATTGAGGGAGAGTCAATAGTAGGGTAGGGCAATAAAACAATCGCAAACCGCAATAAAATGTGTCGATTACTTGACTTTTCCTACCGCGAGGTACCGTTTACTACCAGCGGTGGAAAATAAAGTGCTGGAAAGAATGAGTGAAACCGGCGAGGGGCACAAACTCGAAAGCGGTGGTAAAGCACTCAGTGGTATCCTCAGTCAGGAAATTGTGAACAAAAAGGGCCATGCGACGTCCATTATATGGAACTAGTTTGGTTGCCTTAAAAACGACAAACCACTGAGCAAAACAATGTCCTTGCTCAGTGCCATACGTCTGTCGCTGGGGTTGTACCTAAAAAGGTACCCCAGCAACCACACAGAGCATGAGAGTGAGGGCCCAAGTCAATCCTTCCACGCGCAGCAGTGCTAGCGGGGCCCTAAATAAATTAAATGTTTACGTTGTTGGAGTGTTTGGTGGCCTGCCCCGGGGTCTCCTCCCAGTTGGACGTGCCCGGAAAACCTCCAAAGGGAGGCGCCCGGGGGGCATCCTAATCAGATGCCCGAACCACCTCAGCTGACTCCTTTTGATGCGGAGGAGCAGCGGCTCTACTCCGAGCTCCCTCCGGATGTCTGAGCTCCTCACCCTATCTCTAAGGCTGAGCCCAGCCACCCTGCGGAGCAAACTCATTTTGGCCGCTTGTATCCGCAATCTCATTCTTCCCCCCCCACTGATTATATATCTCGTCTGGCCTGGGAAAGCCTCGGGATCCCCCAGGAGGAACTAGAGAGCGTGGCTGGGGAGAAGGAAGCCTGGGGGGCCCTGCTTAGCCGGCTGCCACCGCGACCCGGCCCCGGATAAGCGGACGCAAATGGATGGATGGAGTGTTTGGTGGCTAGCTGGCTTAATTGGTCTCACCTGGCCCAGTTGAAGTCTGGGGGGGTGGGGCTGCAAGCCTGTGGTGCATTGGCTAATCAGTGCACCACAGATTATTGCAGAGTTCCATTTGTACTCTGAAGTCGGAAATTGCAACTGGAACGTCCCCTAAAGTCGGATATCCAACTTGGAAAGTCGGAAGAGTCTGACAACCCCGACTTTGAAATCCAAGATGGCTGCTCCACGCATCAACACTAGTGAAAGCTATAATAGTTTTTTAGCACCTGTCTATTTATCATTAAATCAGTCGCACAGACAGTGCTGTCCAGCTTCTACCTGTGGACATCTTGCCATGGTGTTTGTCGGCGCAAAATGCCCCGTAATACATTGCTATCAACTGGTATTGCTAACAATGACCTGACTAGAGCAAACCCAAGCACAACAAAAGTTTTCTTGGCGGCACCAGTCTTGGTTTTCCAACTAACTGGAACGCGGTCAAATCGGGTGTGACGTCATTCCCAGCTCTGACTTCACACACCCGGGGAGCGCTAGCATGCTAGCTGGTTAACATCTGCTCTGTCATTTTACCAACACTTGACAACAAACCGAACTTTACATCACTGAGATGGCGCCGTACGTGATGGCTGCCGTGTTGCGAGCTCTCGTACACGGACGAGGTTTTTTGTTATTCTTTTAATTGCGACTATCCTTGCACAGGAAGTTAGCAGTAAGTTCACTTACGGCAGTTGTACACTTCTGGAGATTAGAACGACAGTCCCTCGCCGCCTACCGGAGTTTTTCAAGTCTTTCGACTTGGACGTCCCGTCCGGAATCGTGGCTGGACTATCTCCGTCCATCTTGGGCGCGATCACACGCAGGCGTCGCCGACTGAGAGGGAAGTGAGCCGGCGTGCTAGTCAGGCTGCGACGTCATGCCAATCGACCTCCACTACCCACCATTCTACTGGCTAATGTACAGTCTCTGGACAATAAGTAATGCGAGCTACAGGCTCGTATGCAATTCCACCGGGAAACAAAGGACAACTGCGTCATCTGCCTAACGGAGACATGGATGTCGGAGGTGGTTGCCGACTCAGCCATCGAGCCGACAGGACTCTCTGGTAAAGATCGTGGAGGGGGGGTATGTCTCCTGATAAACACATCTTGGTGCAACCAGAGTCATGTGCAGACCCTCAAGTCTTTCTGTTCCCCGGACCTGGAGTACCTGATGCTTATGTGCCGACCATTCTCGCTACCACGGGAGTTTACAGCAGTAACCGTGACTGCTGTGTACATTCCCCCTCAAGCCAACACGGACATAGTGCTGAAGGAACTTTATGGGGCTATCAGCGAACAGGAGTCGGCTCACCCTGAGGCTGCTTTCATTGTGGCGGGGGACTTCAATAAGGCGAACCTGAAGAAAGTTCTCCCGAAGTTCTACCAACACATCACAAGCAACACACGGGGCGAGCGGATCCTCGACCACTGCTACACCCCCTTCCGGGACGGCTACAAGTCCCTCCTCCGCCCACCGTTCAGCAAATCGGATCACCGCTCGATCCAACTACTCCCCGCCTACAGGCAGAGACTGAAGCAGCAACCAATCGCTGTGAAAGAGGTCCAATGCTGGTCGGACCAATCGGAGTTTATGCTGCAGGATTGTTTTGATGACGCGGATTGGAACATGTTCCGGGTCGCGTCGGACAAAAACATCAGCGAGTACGCGTCCAGTCACCGGGTTCATCAAGAAATGCATAGACAACGTTGTTCCTACTAAATCGGTTCGGATATATCCCAACCAGAAACCATGGATTAATGGCGATGTTCGCGCCGCACTCCGCACGCGTAACGCCACCTTTGACTCCGGGAATATGGTGGAATATACGAGGGCCCGCTACGACATCCGCAAGACCATCGGCTCTGCCAAGCGGGAGTATAAGAACAGGGTGGAGGACAAATTCAAGAGCTACGACGTGAGGGGTGTGTGGAAGGGGCTGCAGACAATCACGGACACAGAGAACCAGCGGTGTAGAGAACTCCTCTACCTCCCTCCCTGGTGAGCTAAACACCTTCGCTCGGTTCGACGTGAACGGCAGCCCGCCAAAGTCAGCACTGCCTGAGGAGACCAGCCTGCTGAACATCTGAGGCTGACGTGCGCAGAGCCTTCAAGCGGGTGAACATCCAGAAGGCGGCGGGCCCAGACCACATCCCGGGGCGTGTCCTCAGCATGCGCAGACCAGTTGGCAGGAGTCTTCGCAGACATCTTCAACCTGTCCCTGTCCCAGGCTGTTGTTCCCAAGGTCTTCAAGATGTCCATCATTGTGCCTGTCCCGAAACACCCCAAGGTAACCTGCCTGAATGGCTGGAGACCCGTAGCCCTCACCTCGATTGTCAGCAAATGCTTCAAGAGGCTGGTCAAGGACTTAATTTGTTCCATGTTGCCTGCCACGCTGGACCCATGGCAATTTGCGTACCGTCAAAACAGATCCACTGATGACGCGATTGCCATGGCACTTCAAACCGCCCTCTCGTGTGCGAATGCTGTTTGTGGACTTCAGCTCAGCGTTCAACACGATAGTTCCTGCCAAGCTCGACACCAAGCTCAGGAGTCTAGGCCTGCACCCGACCATGTGCAGCTGGATACTGGACTTCCTGTCCGGCCGCCGCCAGGTGGTGAGGATGGGCAGCACCACCTCAGCCACTGACCCTCAACACTGGAGCCCCTCAGGGATGCGTGTTGAGCCCTCTCCTCTACTCCCTGTACACCCACGACTGCATGGCTATGCACAGCTCCGTCTTCATCAAGTTTGCTGACTGATCGCTGACGACGACGAGACAGCCTACAGCAGGGGTGGGGAACCTTTTTGACATCAAGGGCCGTATCAATTTTTGTAACTTGTTTCGGGGGCCGCACTTTTTTTAGGCCTATAAAAATAGCTCGTCATACAAAATAGTGTGTGTGTGTATACATACAGTGGGGAGAACAAGTATTTGATACACTGCCGATTTTGCAGGTTTTCCCACTTACAAAGCATGTAGAGGTCTGTAATTTTTATCATAGGTACACTACAACTGTGAGAGACGGAATCTTGAAAAAAAAAATCCAGAAAATCACATTGTATGATTTTTAAGTAATTAGTTAGCATTTTATTTCATGAAATAAGTACTTGATACATCAGAAAAATTGAACTTAATATTTGGTACAGAAACCTTTGTTTGCAATTACAGAGATCAGACGTTTTCTGTAGTTCTTAACCAGGTTTGCACACACTGCAGCAGGGTTTTTGACCCACTCCTCCATACAGATCTTCTCCAGATCCTTCAGGTTTCGGGGCTGTCGCTGGGCAACAGACTTTCAGGTCCCTCCAAAGATTTTCTATTGGGTTCAGGTCTGGAGACTGGCTAGGCCACTCCAGGACCTTGAGATGCTTCTTACGGAGCCACTCCTTAGTTGCTCTGGCTGTGTGTTTCAGGTCGTTGTCATGCTGGAAGACCCAGCCACGACCCATCTTCAATGCTCTTATTGAGGGAAGGAGGTTGTTGGCCAAGATCTCGCGATACATGGCCCCATCCATCCTCCCCTCAATACGGTGCAGTCGTCCTGTCCCCTTTGCAGAAAAGCATCCCCAAAGAATGATGTTTCCACCTCCATGCTTCACGGTTGGGATGGTGTTCTTGGGGTTGTACTCATCCTTCTTCTTCCTCCAAACACGGCGAGTGGAGTTTATACCAAAAAACTCTATTTTGGTCTCATCAGACCACATGACCACCTCCCATTCCTCCTCTGGATCATCCAGATGGTCATTGGCAAACTTCTGACGGGCCTCGACATGCGCTGGCTTGAGCAGAGGGACCTTGCGTGCGCTGCAGGATTTTAATCCATGACGGCGTAGTGTGTTACTAATGGTTTTCTTTGAGACTGTGGTCCCAGCTCTCTTCAGGTCATTGACCAGCTGCTGCCGTGTAGTTCTGGGCTGATCCCTCACCTTTCTCATGATCATTGATGCCCCACGAGGTGAGATCTTGCATGGAGCCCCAGACCGAGGGAGATTGACTGTCATCTTGAACTTCTTCCATTTTCTAATAATTGCGCCAACAGTTGTTGCCTTCTCACCAAGCTGCTTGCCTATTGTCCTGTAGCCCATCCCAGCCTTGTGCAGGTCTACAATTTTGTCCCTGATGTCCTTAGACAGCTCTCTGGTCTTGCCCATTGTGGAGAGGTTGGAGTCTGATTGATTGAGTGTGGACAGGTGTCTTTTATACAGGTAACGAGTTCAAACGGGTGCAGTTAATACAGGTAATGAGTGGAGAATAGGAGGGCTTCTTAAAGAAAAACTAACAGGTCTGTGAGAGCCGGAATTCTTACTGGTTGGTAGGTGATCAAATACTTATTTCATGCAATAAAATGCAAATTAATTATTTAAAAATCATACAATGTGATTTTCTGGATTTTTGTTTTAGATTCCGTCTCTCACAGTTGTATGTATATATATATATATGTATATATATGTATATATATATATATATATATGTATATATACACATATATATATGTGTATATATATACACATGTGTATATATATATATACACATATATATATATATACACATATGTGTATATATATATATACACATATATATATATATACACATATATATATGTATATACACATATATATATATATACACATATATGTGTATATACACATATATATGTATATACACATATATATATGTGTATATACACATATATATATGTGTATATACACATATATATATGTGTATATATATATATACACATATGTGTATATACACATATATATATGTGTATATATATATATATACACATGTGTATATATATACACATATATATATGTGTATATACACATATATATATGTGTATATATATATATATATATATATATATATATGTGTATATACACATATATATATGTGTATATATATATATATGTGTATATACACATATATATATGTGTATATATATATATATATATGTGTATATACACATATATATATGTGTATATATATATATATATATGTGTATATATATGTGTATATATATATATGTATATGTGTATATATGTGTATGTATGTGTATGTATATGTGTATATATATATGTGTATATATATATGTGTATATGTGTATATGTGTATGTGTATATATATGTGTATATATATGTGTATATATGTATATATATATGTGTATATATATGTATATATATATATAAAAGATTAATTAAGACTTCTCCCTTCAAACAAGTAGGCCTAGCCTAAAATCATAGGCTTGGGGAAATAATTCTGGAGAGCCAGATCTGGCTCTTTTGCTGATTGCATGACATTTTCACCAAATTCGGTCTGGAGAAAGCTGCCTGTTGGGCACCCAAACTTCGCCGAAGTGCGTTTAATTTGGTCCGGGGGGGTGGTCCGTTAATTTGCGGTTCTGATGGGGGGGGGGGGATCCGTTAATTCGCGGTTCTGATGGGGGGGGGGGGGGATCCGTTAATTCGCGGTTCTGATGGGGGGGGGGGGGGATCCGTTAATTTGCCGTTCTGGTGGGGGGGGGGCCGTTAATTTGCCGTTCTGATGGGGGGGATCCGTTAATTCGCAGTTCTGATGGGGGGGTCCGTCCGTTAATTCGCGGTTCTGATGGGGGGGGGGGTCCGTTAATTCGGAGCACCCCCCGAATTAACTAGATAAGACTGAAAATGTTATTGCCCTGGCAGTGGCTACAAATATTTTTGGTGTGTGTGAGAGGAAGAGATGGGGAGATGTTCATGTGTGTATGATGTGGCTCTTTGCAGTAACACAGTAAAAAACTTGGCTCTTCGTCTCTGACTGGTTGGCCACCCCTGGCCTAGCATGTTTAGTACTGTAGTGTCGTTCCAGGTTGGCCTTTTTCAGTACAGCGAGCGATTCTCCACACACAAGGCAAACTGGCTTGCCCCTCACTTCAACGAACAAGTAGTCTTCGGTCCATTTTTCTTGGAAAACACGACATTAATTATCCACCTTTCTCTTCTTTGCGAATGCCATGCTAGCCGTCAGCGCAGCCGTTAGATTTAGAAATCTGTGACAGAATGTGTTTAGCGCTACTGTGCTGCCCTGACGTGACTCGTGACCCTCAACTTTCGAAACGAAAAGGAAATAAAATATTTGTTCTACTTTATTTCGGGCAAAAGTAATCGCCTATGCTTGTAATTTGTGAACATTTTATTTTAGGAGTATTTGAAAAAAAAAAAATTTATTAAAAAAATACAAATTCTCCGCCAAATGGCCTTGCCTCCACGGGCCGGATCGAAGGCTTTGGCGGGCCGGATCCGGCCCCCGGGCTGGACGTTCCCCACCCATGGCCTACAGGGAGGAGGTTGGATCACTGGCACAGTGGTGCCAAGAGAACAACCTCGCCCTCAACGTCAAGAAGACCAAGGAGCTGATCGTGGACTACAGGAAGCGGAGAGGAGAGCACGCCCCCATCTCCATCGACGGTGCTGCAGTAGAGAGGGTCAGCAGCTTCAAGTTCCTCGGCGTGCACATCTCCGAGGACCTCACATGGACCACGCACACCACACGTGGTGAAAAAGGCCCAACAACGCCTGTATTTCCTCAGGCGACTGAGGATGTGCCCCCGCATCCTCAGAACATTCTACTCTTGTACCATCGAGTGTTCTTACAGGATGCATCACCGTCTGGTACGGGAACTGCACCGCACTGGAGCGTAGAACACTACAGAGGGTGGTGCGGACGGCCCAGTACATCGTTGGAGTTGAGCTTCCCTCCCTCCTGGATATATACACCAGGCGGTGCGTGGCCAAGGCCAAACGGATTATTAAAGACAATAACCACCCCAGCCACGAACTGTACACACTTCTACTGTCAGGCAGGCGATACCGCAGAATCAAGTGCCGCACGAGCAGACTCAGACAGCTTCCACAGTCAGGCCATCAGGCTGCTGAACAAGTTCGGCATCAATGTTAAGAGCTAAGTGCTAGTGCTAAGTGTTACTGCTAGTGCTAGTGCTAGTCCTGGTTATAAGTGCTAGTGTTACTGCTAGTGCTGGTCCTGGTGCTAAGTGCTAGTGTTACTGCTGGTGCTAGTGCTGGTGTTAGTGCTAGTCCTGGTGCTAGTGTTGTGTTGACTGTCTGAGAAGGTATTCTGTGAATGTCAGCATAATAACAATGTATATTTTCGTACATTGATTTATATGTGTACTGCTCACCTGGATATTTTGTTGTATATTTCATTTTATTCTTATTTTACACAGAATTTATATTTATAGTTCTATTTTGCATAGTTCTATTTCTATTTTACTAGTCCTTCTATTTTGTATTCTTTTATAATTACTGTCGGCTGTCGGGCGTTTTGCACAAAAGTTTTTTCACTCACTGCTTATACTTACGTGTAAATTGTGAAGTGACAATAAAATACTTGAAACTAAGCCACATGATGTGGCATTATGGCAAAAGAACATTGCTACAATTGTCATTCTATTTTTGTTAAGCTATGTTCTAAAGTTTAACTATGAACCCTCTGGTTGCTTCAGTCATTATCAGGACACTTCAAACAGGCAGCATTATGAAATTGTATATGATGTGATGAATATCTTATTGATCAAAAAAATATTGTGATTTTTTTTTATTTTATTATATCGGCCAGCCCTAGTTAAAATATTGCTGTTGTCTCATTGGCTGACTTATATATATTTTTCTGCCGACCCAGCCATCGTCATGGTACCGACCAGAGAGTTGGCCCTGCAGGTGAGCCAGATCAGCATTCAGGTGGCCAAACACCTGGGAGGTGTCAAAGTCATGGCCACCACCGGCGGAACCAACCTGAGAGATGATATCATGCGCCTGGACGAGACTGGTAATTGGACCCTTATGAGGAAATCTTGATAACTATCATTTTGAATGTTTGTTGCCATACACCAGCCTATGTTGGGTTTTTTTCCCCTTTTGCTTTTACTTTCATCCATCAGACTGCAAATTACTTGGTGTGGTGTGAGTTAAAAGCTAAACCTGTGTAATGCTTTTCCTCTGCCTGTTCCAACATTAGTGCATGTGGTGATTGCCACGCCGGGCAGGGTCCTGGACCTGATCAAGAAGGGTGTGGCCAAGGTGGACAGAACTCAGATGATGGTGATGGATGAGGTGAGAGGGCCCCTCCGCTTTTAGAACTTCAACGTTAACTAGTTTCGCCAGCCCATTCTCAGCAGCAGCGTTTTGATTCGCCCTTCCTGGTCTACAGGCGGACAAGCTGCTGTCTCAAGACTTTGTGGTCCTGATCGAGGACATCATCAGCTTCCTGCCTAGGGAGAGACAGATTCTGCTTTATTCTGCCACTTTCCCCACAAGTGTGCAGAAATTTATGGTGAGCAGTAGTGCTGAAAATATTGATCAACTTGTCAAATAGTTGATTGACAAATTATTTAAATCATCAGTAAACTGTTAATCCTAATAAAAAATCCCATGACATATGCTGCCTAACTATGAATTCAGATCTGTATTTGTATAGTTATTTTTCTCAGTTTAAGATTAGTTTTATTAGTTGCACCAGCATGGGTAATATATTGACATAGATTTTCCAATAATGGATCGTGATATATATTGGTATTGTAGCTTGAATGCCATATTGTCCATGCCATCTCTGAAGTACTTGCACAATTGTTCTTCCTGTTGTAACGCATTTCTTGTGAACAGAACAAGCACCTGAAGAAGCCCTATGAGATCAACCTGATGGAGGAGCTCACTCTGAAGGGCATCACCCAGTACTACGCTTACGTGACCGAGAGGCAGAAGGTCCACTGTCTCAACACCCTCTTCTCCAGGGTACGTGCAGTGTGTGCAAAGCTAGCATGGGTGTAGATATTATGAGGGAACAGCCTTTTCAGAGAGTAGACACAAAAATTGCTGCTTTGGCAGACGACATCTTGTCCCCTAGCAATTTAATCTTTGTTCCTCTGTCTCATCAGTGTGTATATTTCTGTCCCTATAGCTCCAGATCAACCAGTCGATCATCTTCTGCAACTCCACCCAGAGGGTTGAGCTCCTGGCAAAGAAGATCACCCAGCTGGGCTACTCGTGTTTCTACATCCATGCGAAGATGATGCAGGAGTACAGGAACCGTGTGTTCCACGACTTTAGAAACGGACTGTGCCGAAACCTCGTCTGCACAGGTAAGCCAACTGTGGACTCATGATTTTAAAGCGGTATTTGGGAGAAGGGAGGGAGGTTGTCAGTACTGGTCAAGTCCAGGGAGATGGAATGCAGATTTTTTTTTTCTTAAAACGTCATAATTTATTATGACTTATTCATTAACAACTTTCTGTACCATTTCCAATTCAAACTAGCGCTACACCAGTATGCGTGCATAAAATATCCACAAAATCCTGGTTCTGGCTCCCAGTTGTAACCACTGTGTGTACTCACCCACACGACTCCACAAGGACAATGCTATGTCCACCTATTTCCAATATATATGTCCTATATCCAAGTTATACGATACTAAATTAGCATCTACACAATCACAGAAACCATTAATAGTGTCGCACTGCAAAGATTGTGGGATATGCTGCAACACAGGCACGATATAGCCAGCTCCGTCGATGACAATCTGTGGCGAAAGATTGCTCGTGACAAACTGCCTACTTGACATTAAAGCTGGCTGCATGAGCACCTAGCTGACTCCTCAATTGCATTTTCCCAGATCTGTTCACCAGGGGTATCGACATCCAGGCCGTGAATGTGGTGATCAATTTTGATTTCCCCAAAAATGCTGAGACCTACCTGCATAGGATCGGCAGATCAGGTAAACGGGCATGGCTATATGTACAAATCCTCCCAACTATAGAAGCGACTGGTGTTTCTGTGTGCCAACTCATCTGAAGCCCCGTGATACAGTCTGAAACCCTCCCTCCTCTTGTGCAGGGCGCTTCGGGCACTTGGGCCTGGCCATCAACCTCATCACCTCAGAGGATCGTTTCAACCTGAAGGGGATTGAGGACCAGCTGGTCACAGACATCAAGCCCATTCCAGGCAGCATTGACAAAAGCCTCTACGTGGCAGAGTTCCACTCTGTGAACCCGGGTGACGATGACAATGATGGTGGCATAGAGGGCAAACGCAAGGGGCTTGGAGCCATCTGAGTTGATTGGTGAGTCTATAGAATAGTGGTGCTGTAGGTGAGATTGGCTATTTGGAAATGGCATAGCCATCCATCTGCTATTAGTGTATTTTGAATGTTTCACTTTTACTGCAGCTGCCTCTGAGCCCATTTGGATTTTAGACTAATAACACCACAGCTCATTTCTGACCAATCAGGGCATCCCTTCCCTCATTTGTTTGGGGAATCAATTTACAATCGGGTGAGTTTTCAATGGCAGAGAAACTTGGGTAGGAAGGGGAATCTATTCACCCTGCAATTATGAATGCTTGAAACCTGCTGTATTTTTATGTGCCACAGCGCTATATTATAATTGTTATACAGCGCTATATAACAAATGTACTCTTTGTAAGTCGCTTTGGATAACTGTCTGCCAAATGCCCGAAATGTAAATCTACAGCAGCTTTAAATAAAATGTTCTTTAGGGGCATGTTTTTTGTTTTGTTTAGTTTTTATTGCTTGTACTCAGTCTCATACCAGATCTGGGAACTGTGGCAGTACGAAGAGTTAAGTACCACAGAGCAGTCAGGGCTGTTGTGAAGGTTGACTCTTAAATCCTGTGTTAGCAAGGCTTTAGAGTGGGGGGGGGGGGCGGTCACTGCCTCCCTCAAAGAGGTAATGGGTTTGTATTCCCAGCCAGCTGTCTCTTTTGTGCAAAGGGTCTGTCACATGGTTGTAACCGGTCTTTAAACATGTTGTTCACAGGGCACGTGGCATCTGGCATTCATCACACCTTCAGAGAATTTCCAAGTGAAGATCTTTGTCCACCGATTCACCGTCAAAATGGTCGTTTTATGTTGTACATTTTTTGTTTACAGTGTCAGGCTAACTTTGCATTGTTAAAGCACACATACACACAGTGGACTTGTTTGTTTTTTCCACAACCATCTGGCAATCCACTAGCCTCCTGCCTCATGGCCCGGTTTATCGATGTAAACTTTGACTAAAGTTGAACCCACCAGTTCTGTCTTTTTTCCATTTTACTGTAGTGTCAAACCAGACATCCTCAGTTTGTTTTCACCGTGGTGTGATGTAGTAAAGATTATGTGAATTCAAGGCTGACATGAACTCCTCATTCAAGGTCCTACTGTTTCCATTTTGATGATCGGTTGCATCATGCTGCCTGTGGGGGGGGGGGGGGGTGGAGTGACGAAACCAAAGCTCAATTCTACACCTGAAATGTCAAGGCCGGGGATAACTAGAATTTCAGCAAATCACAACAAATATGTCTGCTCCTGAAAGGCTGTCTGTTTGAAAGCTGCCGTAGTGTGATGGGCCAAAAATGTTTTTTCCCTTTTTTTTTTTTATGTAATAGTCAAGTGTTTACTAAATAAGAATTTGCCACCGTTTGAATGGAACCACATGCAAATTGTTCAACACGGGTGCAGTCATGAGGTAACTTGTTTATTCTGTTGCATTCTGCATCCACCTTAGTCTGCAGCACTGATGCAGGTTTTTCCACTGTTGAACAGGTAAACTGATTGGTTAGGGGCGTTAATCAACATGGACACGTTTATCATTTCATTCAGAGATTTCGTTTGTTTTGTATTACCACTCAAGTGCCTTAAACAAATGGATCTCTTTTGCAGTTTAACCATGTATTCAGAATTTCAAAATAAGCCTAGTGTTTTCCCACAAGGGCACATTTACTTAAACAAATGCTTTATTCTGTTTAGAGTTGTTGATCACTTTTAAGCACTCACTCAACATAGGCAGGATTTTTTTTTAAGAAACGTTTTCAGGACATGCATTGCACACAATACAGCCCTGCAATTCAGTTTCCCACATACAGCAATAGTTTCTGCAGTCAATTTGCCTGTTCATTGACTTCAAAATAATCTAACACCAGCAATAAAGGACCATTGTCTTTGTGCCCCTGAAATATCTAGTTTTTAATGTTTCTGTGTACTCAAGACTCAACTGAACTCTAGGCCAATATCTAATTTGTCTGGTGGATTCACTTAAACCTGTCAGGGGAGCCAATACCACTGCCACCTTAGCCTGCAGCACTGACTGTTTTGACACCTTTTTTGTAAGCACAGTTGAAATGTTCAACTCTTATGACCAATTCTGTCTGAACTCCAGAACTATGGAGACATGGATGCCTTTGTTAACTTGTTTGTGACTGGGTGGTACGGATGCCAAGATTGTTTTCTGTAAGGTGTGTATTCATGCCAGCGCCTCAAAATAATTGAATAAAAGTCTGACTTGAGCGCCCTCCTGTGTATGTTGTTATTTTTCGATTGACTTTAAGCTCTTAAGATTCATATGGTCTGTGGCCATTGAATGTGTTGGGTGGCCAGCGGCAGGTGAGCGCCTCGGTCCAGCCAGTCACAGCGAGCTGACGTCACCGGCGGTCACTGACGTCGCAGTGAACTTCGACGGTGACATCGCTACACGGACCTGCACCGTCAACGTGAGTAAATCATGGGGAATTAGGACTTAATTTAAAACGCATGCCACCGACGCACCCACATATCTTTTTAGATGTGTTGTTGGTGCATAGTTGGGCTAAACTCGCACTCGCCCACCGTGTGATGCAATTTGCTAACCCATGTGCTCCGATTGCCTTGACGCTAGCATTTAGAGGTGAATGAATGCTAGTCGGATAGCTGACTCTGCTCAACCGGCTGAGATTCGGATTCGAGTTGGTGGTAGTCGAGTGTATGTAAACGGAACGCCGTTCACAACGTGTCCAACATATTGAGGTCTTAGGTGGGCCTGGAGAAGGGAAGTCTCGTCTTTAGCTTCGTCTAGTTCACAGTAGCGTGGAGGGCTGCTAGTGCCGAGTGCTCAGCAGTAGCTACCTGTGTTGATCCCGAGCAGTTTCCACAAGTGTTCAATTGGGTTGAGGTCTGGACTCCTGGCAGGCCATTACGATCTCTACTCCCACATTCTTGAGGTAGTCTGTGTTAACCCTGGCTCTGTGGGATCTTGGCGGATGGAGTTAGGTCCCAGATTGTGGAGATATGGGATCGCCACTGGCTGCAGAATCTCACTGCATTGAGATGGCCTTCACTGATGACAAGCCTTTTTTTGCCAGTGATTGAGATACCGCCCCACACCATGACACTGCCCACACCAAAAGCTGTTTACTCGATCGGTGCAGCAATCAACACAGCGTTCTCCATGTCCTCTCCATGCTTCCACCCTGTCACTTCCGCAGACAGAACCTGGACTCACCACTGAACATGACATCCTGAACCTGTGTCTGTCTTAGACACCAAATAATCACTTTAGTAGCAGCACCCAGCAGGCCCCATTCACACAGGTGTTGCCAACCAGGTGCAGCACCTGGAGCTCAAAACGAGTGAATACACGGTTTAGCATGGGCACCGAATTCTGGCAAATTTTACATCAGCTGTGCTGCTCATCCCAAAAATGCATGATGCTTAGTTGGACATCATTGTAAAAGTTGCTTAGTTGGACATCATTGTAAAAGTAATTATATAAAATACAATCCCAATTAGCATTGTAACAGACAAATAATTGATCAAACACAAAATTAACAACTTTTTTCAGAGTTTATAACGTTTAAACTGCGAGACACTGAATGCTATTCCAATACATCTTGATGTCACTTTGCTGGGCAGCTGGTTGGTGGTTGTAACTGTATACTCAAGTTTACCTGCGATATTCACCTGTTTCTATTGTTTGTCTTTTGAAGCATGGGCAGTGTGTTAGCTGCCAGCTCCCCGGCCCCTGCTGCCAGCAACTCGGCTGGAGGTGGCGTGCCAGGTGCGGGCATGGTGTCCGTCCCCCCTGGGTTCACTATGCCTGCCGTGGCGCCCATCTCCCCATCGTCGGGCCAGCCAGCAGAAGATGCATTGAACCCCCTCCCAAATCCTGGCACATACGAGGAATGCCACCGAAAATGTAAAGGTCTGACAATTGCCAGACTTTTTTCTGTGTTTTGTCTTGTGATCGCATGTTAGATTCCTGTATTCTGCGTGTAGTTTAGAGGGGTTTTAACAATGGAGCTTGTTTTGTCTTTTATAGAGGTGTTTCCTATGCAGATGGAAGGTGTGCGGTTAGTTGTTAACAAAGGTCTAAGCAATCACTTCCAGGTGAGTGGCGTTTACAATGAATCGACTGTCAATGCCAAGTATACATCTGAGCATTGTGTCGTTGTGTCCCCCAGGTCAACCATACTGTTACACTCAGCACCATGGCAGAGTCTGGCTACCGATTTGGTGCCACTTATGTCGGCAGCAAACAGATCGGACCTGCTGAGGTAGTTAGGAGAGTTTTCCACATTTTGTGGACAAGCCCATGTCCCATTTATTCAATCACTTTGTTGTTTCAAGAAAATATATATTTATATTTGTTTTAGAATAGCAACTGAGAATATACAGCTGGGATGAGGCTTGTGTTTGGTATACTTCCATTATAAAATTGAATTGAACATAGGTTCTTGTCATAAAGTTGGTTACTTTAGGTTACTTTGTCGTGAAGTCCAAGAGATATTTTCAAGTTCCGGTAATACATTAATGGACGTCGTCTTTCCTCTTAGTCATTCCCAGTGATTGTTGGTGACATGGACAACACCGGCAGCCTCAACTCCCAGGTCATCCACCAACTAACAACAGCTCTACGCACCAAAATAGCAATTCAGGTATGCACACATTTACATTACATTTACATTTAGAGCATTTGGCAGACACTTTTATCCAAAGCCCCTTACTAAGAGTACATTTGTTGAAAGAGAGCAATATATCGCTGTGCTACATACAGATAAGAATAAAGCAGGTTTCAAGCATTCATAGTTGCAAGGCTAAATAATTGCTAGTTTTCCTGCATAATAGCTGGGATAAGAGCAGAAGTGCCATTCTGAGTGCATTCCCAACATCTAAGAACATACAACATGCTAAGCAATGCTAAGTACTAAGTAGGGGGGGGAGGGGGGGGATTATGCAGAGTTGAACTCTGAACAAGTGGGTCTTGAGTCTCTTGCGGAAACTGGTGAGCTGGTGAGTCAACCCTTTATATTGGTTGATACATTCAACATCGTATGAACATGTGTCTATAATGCATTTGCGAGTCGTAATTTGTCATGTAATTTGTGTTTATAGACTCAGCAGCACAAGTTTGTGAACTGGCAGTGTGACCTGGAATATCGTGGAGCGGACTTCACCTCGGCAGTAACACTAGGAAACCCAGACGTCCTCGTCGGCTCTGGTAAGTATTGAAATGCCACCAAACAAAATTCTAACGCCCCTTTCACACACACGACCTGGTCAATTACTGGGATAACCTTTCTGGGACCGCCGGGATCGTGATTTTCGCTGTTCACACATGCATCTGCACCCCAGAACATTGTTCGCCTTTTTTTATTTATTTTTACCATATTTTACCAACTGATCGTTTTTCCTTCTAATTTCCAGTGTCATTGTAATAACACAGGCACAACTTAATGACACCAAAGAAAACACAATCTTGGGGAGAATATAAAATATTGAATATGGGGCATCAATAAATATGATTATTATTGAAGTCTGTCTCCGACGGTGTTGTTGACACACTTGCCAGCAGGTGGAACAATTTGGCTCCATGTGATAGCGTCCCGTGACAATTGCTCTCCTGGCTTTGTGTACCGGCTTTGTTCACACCACAGCCTTCCCCGCAAGGTTCAGGGAATGTTACTCGGCCTTGGGGTTGGAAATCGCCTGAACAGATTTACCAGGATTTCCATCCCTTTGCGTTTGCGTTCATACATGCATGCATGTGTGTAAGATGTGCCTTGTTGAGTAGAAACATCAATCATAGATTAAGGAGGGCTCTACTGCTCGTCATTTCAGAGGCTTTGTATTTCAGAGCGATTTGTGGCAGGGAGAGAGTTATCACACACTGTAGACATTTGGAATCAAACCCATTACATTTGGACTGAGTCAAGCCTTTGACACCCTCCAGCGTAGATTTCTGTAGTCCTGCTTCCTGCAGAAGGACAGCGAACCGGCACACATGTGGACTACATGTGTACACCGGGGGCCGGAGAGATCGAGGGTTTTTTTTTTTATAATTTATTTTTTTTTGTATTTATTTTTGTTTTTTTTCTTAAACTGAGCCTGCGTCGACAGATGGACTGAGTAGAGTTTAACGCATACGCTGGCTGTGTTCCTGCAGGCATTCTGGTGGCTCATTACCTGCAGTCCATCACGCCGGCACTGGCCCTGGGAGGGGAGCTGGTTTACCACCGGAGACCCGGGGAGGAGGGGGTGGTCACGTCCCTCATGGGGAGGTACACGGGTAAGGCCTCCTGTGGCGCCTCTTCGTACCTCTTCCCTGCACGTTCTGAACCCACCAAACACGAGTGTCAAGCTGAATTATTATACATACTGTATATGAATCGCTTTATGATTATTTTTTACATCTGAACATTAAGTAGAAGTAGGGTTCGAGAGTACCAATTGGACTCTTCTCTATTCTTTTAATATGGACATGAATATATATATTTTCCCTATAGGTGACAATTACGTTGCTACGCTGACTCTCGGGGGAGCTGGGGCCCATGCTACGTACTACCACAAAGCTAACAACCAGGTATGCAGCCTTTTATAACGTATCCACACCGTGTTCATAGCAAACACCACTTGGATGTGCTTTTGATGGTTCTATTTCTTCTATTGGAAAAAAAAAAGATGTAGTTTTTTTTTCTTCTACATTTTGAAAGATCAGCTGAAAACGTAACTCATTTTTGTTGTGTTTTCCACTGTTGGGTCCATCAAACTTTTTTATCGCTGTGTCCACACCAAGGTTCTGACATTCAGATTCTGACATCTTCCGGCACAGTTGCAGCTCGGAGTCGAGTTTGAGGGAAACACGAGGACGCAGGAAACGGCAACATCCATTGGCTATCAGGTGGATCTTCCCGACGCCAACCTGCTCTTTAAAGGTAACTTTACGCTTCTTCGGAAACGTTACACTCAATGAACACCGGCGTTCACTTGTTAATAATCTACGGCACTCTTGTTCGGTATTTCCAACTTGTGATCCAGGCACAGTGGACACTAACTGGATGGTGGGTGCCACCCTGGAGAAGAAACTCCTGCCACTTCCACTCACCCTGGCGCTGGGGGCTTTCCTCAACCACCGCAAGCACAAGTTCCAGTGTGGCTTCAGCGTCACCATTGGCTAGAGGAGCCCAACCCAACCCACCCCACCCCCCTCTCCGTCCGATCTACCTTGCAATCCACCTACCTGACACCAGAGACACCAGGGACTCTCTCATAGCGTTCTAAGACAGGGAGGGGAAGACAGAAAACGAACCCTTCCAAAGAGCCGGGACTGGCCAAAGCCATGCCTTCACACCGTAGCACAAGCGTGTGTGTGTTGGTGTGTTTCCTGTACAGTGCGTTGGATTTACATGACAGCATGGGCAGAGTGAAAGCCTCCGGTTATATGTGTGAATGTTGAAAGCATTTTGCCGTAGTTAATGAAGTGTGATCAATCAAAAATAAATGTAATTTTTCTACCACTATGTGCGCTGAGATGAAGTTGGAGGGGGTACTGAAACTGAGAAAGTCTGTCCTTAAACTTCGAAAATAATAAATAAAAATAGGATTATATTAAAGGACTCCTATTATACCACCAGGTGTGAGCATGATTAGCCATTCCAAGCGGTTTCAAAAGCCGGTGTCTGCAGTAGTTCAGGAGGTAAGAGCGGTTGTCTGGCTACAGGAAGTTTGCTAGTTCGATCCCCTGGCTCCGCCTAGCTAAGTGTCGAAGTGCAATACGCCACCTAACCCTAACTGCTCCTGACTTGTTGGTTGTTACCTTGCATGGTTGGCACCGCCATCGGTGTATGAATGAGTGAATGTGAGGCAATACTGTAAAGCGCTTTGGATAAAAGCGCTATATAAATGCCATCAATTTATATCATGTGGGAGAGTCCACCCCCTAGAAGTATGGTGGATAGAGCAGCCTACCAGTTGCTACAGTCCACTGGGTAGGCTGATCTATCCAGCATACTTACAGGTGGACACCGCTTGGAATGGCTGATCATGCTCACACCTGGTTGTATAATATGTCTCCTTTTAGGAAAAACAATCCACCCCCACGACTCAATCAACCCAAGGATTTTTTACCTCAAATTAATTTGGGGAAAATTAAGGAACTTTTGAACAAGTGATGGCTGCATTGAAAGTTACCAGGATTCCCACAAATCCTGGATCTTGAAAGTTGTTGAATTTGAGAAAACTATTTAAAATGGACACAAATAGACATAAGTAATTGAAACTACAGTATATTGTCTTTATTTGTCGTTAGTAAATAGGCTGCAGCACAATTGACTCATGACAATGACAAATGATTATGTGTGTTAGGTCCTTGAATTTGAGTGAATGGACCTTTCCACACTGTCAGTCACGCGGAGAATAATAACCAATAAGATTGCCTGATTTCTTAAGACCACGCCCCTTGCAACAGAGCCGCCATGATGTCCCACAAACAAAGCTTGTCCCGCGTTGTTGTGTTCATAGATTAGACTACAGCTACATTTAGTTAGAAGAACATGGTTCTTAGATGCACTTGGGGAACAATGACCACAGATATCCAGAGAGATTACAGGGAGCGTGTTATCAAGATTTGGAGTATCCATGCAGTCTGCAGGACTTGTTTTTAATACATGGATAGAGCTTATGTATTTTACATTTGGACAACTACATATGGCCTCATAGAGACATTATTATTGAAAACATGCCTGAAAACTTTAAGCTTTATAGTGACTATAAGTCAAGCACAACACTCAAAGCATTGATTGGATGTGATCCAAGTGGGTCTCTCATTTTTGTGTCCGAGTTATTTACAGGTGCTGTATCTGATAAGGCAATTACTGAACGCAGTGGTTTTTATGATGTACTTAAAACACTGAAAGTTCACAAGTGCAACAATCAAATGGTTGATAGCGACTCCACACATCAATTTACAGCAGCGCAGACAAAAAAAGCTACAAAGTTAGCTAATTAGTTCAATTATTTTTCACCTATTTCAGTGTACAGGTACATTGAGCAGTGAAATGTTTTTTTCGCTAGGACCAGATTGCTACCGCGCCATCGTGTGATTAGCATAGCTAGGTGATTAGCCCATTGTAGCGAGTAGTTAGCAGATCTTAGGCTTATTTTCATTGTAAACACATCACTAACGTACTCACCCTGCTTTACATGAGCAGTAGTACTCCACCATTTTGTCCTGACGAATTTCAATGTGGAGTTTGTGAGGCGTTTGTGTCTTCCGCATAGATCGCCAACACTTAGCATCAAGTTTTATGTTGTCGTCTGCTCCGTCTGAAATCCGAATGTCATGGATATATCCTTGTGTACAATAGTTCAGTCCTTTCTGTACAACTCTCTTAGATAAAGTAGCGGCATTTGGCAAATAACATCCAGCGATATTGAGAGAGAATCATCAGCAGGGGGGCGTTGTTCAGTGGACATTACTAACATGCTGCAGAGCTGTGGGAAAGCTTGTGGGGCATAGCAACAGTAACTAGGGGGGGCGGGACTTGCCACTTGAGTAGGGAAAGGTCCATTGGGCCTGGAAAGTCCTTAAAGTCCTTGAATTTGATGTTTAAGAAAGTGTGGGAACCCTGGTTAGTGGCTACGTAGTACAGGGTTAATTTCAAAGCTCTTAATGTCATTTGTTGTGGGTGAATTATTTAATTATTATTGTAACTGTTGCCGTCCAGATAATCACTACCCCATCCAGCCGGCCTGATTTAAAAAATATATATATTTTGACACTGCAGGACAGTAAACGATTGGCTTCTTCTTCACGTGTCTTTCTTTAGTCAGAGTCCCGGGAGGCTAGGGGGACTTCAGCCTCCCAGGAACTTGAGTGACTTGTAGTTTTTTTTAACGACTTGTAATAATAAGCACTCATGCCACAAAATACTTGAGATTTTTCTCAAGGAAATAGCCAGGTTCAGGTGAGAGTAAGGTGAGAATGATTACTTGACTGCATTGCCCACAGCAACCCAATATTCACTTTGATCAATGCACACCTCTTATTAGATGGGTTGGGTTAGGTTTAGAGTTACGGTTAGGGTGGGTTAGGGATAGAGTTAGGTTAGGGGTTAGGGTTTAGGGCAGGGGTGGCCAACCAGTTAGAGACGAAGAGCCAATTTTTTTACTGTGTTACTGCAAAGAGCCACATCATACACACATGAACATCTCCCATCTCTTCCTCTCACACACACCAAAAATATTTGTAGCCACTGCCAGGGCAATAACATTTTCATAGTCTTATCTAGTTAATTGGGGGGTGCTCCGAATTAACGGACACCCCCCACCATCAGAACCGCGAATTAACGGACCCCCCCCCCCCCCCCCATCAGTAACCGCGAATTAACGGACCCCCCCCCCCCCCCATCAGAACCGCGAATTAACGCCCCCCCCCACCAGAACCGCGAATTTACGGATCCCCCCCCCCATCAGAAAGGCGAATTAACGGACCGCCACCCCCCCAGAGACGCTGACTCGGAGCCCGTCGCGCGCCTCACGGTAGCGTCATTGCGCATCCTTGGCGCAACATCTGTGATAACGCGTTAACTTTGACAGCCCAAAAAAAACACAAAATTCAATATGAACGTAAGAGCCGCATGAAACCAGACAAAGAGCCGCATGCGGCTCGGGAGCCGCGGGTTGGCCAGGCCTGCGGTAGAGCATTACACATCTGAGGGTCCAGGATTCAGGTCCCTGTTCGGGCCAACAGATTTTAGAGCCACAAAATACCATTCTTCCATTCTTCTCAGGAGAAGAAACCCATAAATTTATCTGCCCACAGACCACTGCACACCTGGCAGCAGAGTGTTGGTTTGTGGCTTGTTTGATACCTCAGACCCTTGATGACTTACTGACATTTAGACAACCATGTGTTCCATACTGTGCCAAGTAGTTTACAGCTGAATCTAGTGACCTCACTCAATTCACTTGAGTGGAGAGGACATGAAAATAAGATATCAAGTCTTTTGTTGTTGATGGGTCACAGGCATCAGGAAGTCATGGCACCCAAGGATATGCAGCCAAGTACTAAGCATGAGCACATTTTTGCTTTTTGACAAAGGGTCTGAATATAATCAAGATATTTCTGTTATTTATTTTTTATTCATCTCACTTTCACTTTGAAAGTTTAGTGTAGGCTGAAAAATATCCTAATTGAATGTGTCAAAGTTCCAGCCTGTAAGGAAACAAAATGTGAGAACTGTGCAAGGGTCTGAATACTTATGAGGCACTGTAAATTCTTGCGATTTTGTTCTGTACAGTTGTATAACAAGTTGTAACAGGTGACTCCCTATAATGGTGGGAGTATAAAATGGTTAATTTGATCCATTCCGAGTGTGTAATGATTATAGTGTGCACTGTGATTCCTTTGCATATCAGGTCAATAACTGTCGAGGGCAGAAATGTTAAATAAATACCTGAACATTCTACCAGTCGTGGTGCTTTTCAATGTGAACCAAATTCAATCCCACAAATGTTCCCTCCCTTTTTTGGATTTCCAAAAAATTGATAACTTTGGAAGTCTCCACGAATTGAAAGAGATGTTGATGTCATTCATCATTAGGGTGTTTTAAAAATATCTTCAATTGACCTGGCATGACAATTGCACCTCATTGCATCGAAACACCTCATCGATGTTTTTAAATTCCCTTCTGTTCTTCATTTTTGCAGAACCACAGGATCGAACGGGTGGGGCCTGAAGTGAACAACCGAGTCAGCTATCCCTTGAGCCTTGGTTCACCTTGTGGACCAAGAGGTTTTGGATATGGAGGACACCACAGTACGATACTGTGTCTCGATAATGAAAATAAATGTCACATGGCCCATTCTGGCAGTAGGGGCTGACTCCTATTTAGCTGGCTGGGAGCTTGCTGCCAGGACTCCCTGGCGTCACCTTGCACAGCTCGCTCAACCCTCGGCATCACCTCGCAACTCTGCCTGCCCTAGCATAGCTCACACAGCTCACAGTGAGCATTTATATTCTAAAATAAGTTTAGTAGATCATGTCTATGTAGAGTGCATCCGTGAAGTATTCAGACCACTTCACTTCTTTTGCAAATTCACCCCGAATTGTGAATTGTCAATTAAGACATTTTATATAATTGAAAGTGTCTTGATAATAATACTAATACATTAGGGCATGTAGGCCCCGTCCACTGCATGTGTGCTGAGTGGTGATTGACAGCGTTGAAGTTTAGACATCAACTTTGAATCTTCCACATTTTCTCAGATGTGTTACTGGTTCCTGTTTGCATTATATGAATATTTAGCGGTGATATACCTAAAAAGTCTGTTCACACAGAACAGTCTTGCTTTCATAACGTACACCCGACAGGACCTTTTTGAAATTGGATTACGACATTCTGGCAACTTCATCGGCGATCTTTAGCTCCCCGCTGAAACGCCGGTGAATCTCATCACAGCATAGCCGGCTGGCCGGGCTCATCGCCCGCGGAGAGACCGTAAACAAAGGAGAGGTAGACGAGGAGGGCTACGGGCTAAGTTAAGAGCTAACCCACATCGCCCGTCGCTACCCAGCATTTTCCTCGCCAACGTGCGGTCTCTGGCAAACTAAATTGATGAACTACGGCTGCGGATCATCAACCATAAATGGATTAAGGATTGCAACGTCATGATTTTCACAGAATCATGGAGCTGAAGTCGATGAACAGCATTCTCACGTGGGTGTTGCTCTCATCCAGGTGGGAGAGAGCAGAGTGAAGAGCTGAGGAGATGGCGTCTTCCGTGCTCCTGTTCTCACGGTAGGCAAATTGGTGTTTATCCAGTGAGGGTGAGAGGCCAGATTTGAGGTGAGCCAGGACCAGCCTCTCGAAGCACTTCATGATGATGGGGGTGAGTGCAACAGGGCGGAAGTCGTTGAGGCTCGCTGCAGAGGAGTGTTTTGGCACTGGCACAATGGAGGTGGTTTTAAAGCACGCTGGGACAACTGCCTGAGCTAGTGACAGGTTGAAAATGTCAGTTAAGACCTCTGTCAGCTGCTCAGCGCAGTTCCTGAGCACGCGACCGGGGATGCCATCAGGACCAGCTGCCTTACGTGCATTTGTTCTGCTCAGTGCCCCACACACGTCTGTTGGCCCTGGCTGAACAGTAGGCCTGTTCGTCGCCAGACCTAAAAGCAGTGTCACGTGCCTTTAGGAGTAGGCGAACCTCTCTGTTCATCCACGGCTTCTGGTTGGGAAATGTTGTGATCTGTTTGAGGGTGGTGACAGTGTCAATGCTGGAGTTGATATAATCCAAAACAGAGGAGGTGTAGGAGTCGATGTCGGTGTGGGAGTCCAGGGTGGACTGGGAGGCAAACAGACTCCAGTCAGTGTGTAGAAACCGGTTCTGCAACTCAGAGTCTCAGGCCACACTTTGACTGTCCTAATGGTGGGCTTCACACGCTTGATAAGTGGCGTGTACTTAGGTAGCAGAAACAAAGAGACGTGATCACTCTGTCCAAGGTGGGGGAGGGGGACGGCTTTGTAGGCATCAGTCATGTTGGTGTAGACATGGTCTAATGTTTTATCTCCTCTTGTAGAGCAGGAGACATGCTGGTGGAATTTGGGGAGCACAGTCTTTAAGTTGGCATGATTGAAATCGCCTGCAATAATAAAGGCTGCCTCTGGGTGGGAGTTCTGCTGTTTGTTAATGGCAGAGTAAAGTTCCTTCATAGCTAGCTTAGCGTTAGCATCTGGAGGTATGTAGGCCGCAGTTATAATGGTAGCTGTAATTTCCCTGGGTGGTAAAAGGTCTCACAATTAACCATTAGGTATTCCACAGTTTAAGGCAGAGCTAGTGGTTCTCAATTGGTGGTCCGTGTTCTGTGCCACCAAGCCTTGTTCAATATAGATGGCACAAACTCCTCCCCCCTGGTGTTACTGGAGTGCCGCCTCCGCTGATCTGTCTCTGCTGTGTAGAGTGAGCCCCGTTAGCGTTCAATAGCACTGTCGGCAGCCATTCCGCTGTTAAGCCATGCCACTCTGTGAACACATCAAGACGTTGCAATTCCTCTGATGAATCCGCCAGACCGTAGCTTCATCAATATCTAGTAATTCGATGATCGAAAGTTCCATCGAATTCAGGGCAAAAATACAAGATGCTCTGAATGTATAGACTTAAGAGTTTTTGCTCTCTTAAGCATCCTCATATCCACCTTCTACATGTTAACGGCAGAATGTTCCTACCTCACAGCTGCTGCTAGTAAACTATGACAAGACTACAACTCCCTCCATGTTCGTGCTGTAAAGACTACAACTATAATGGTGCTATTTCTGAAATACTTCTCAGGTCTCAGTGGAAACAAGTGCACCAGAGAGTCCTACTGCACCAGAACCATGTGTGTCCTGCAAGGCTCATCAGTGGACATCTCCTGCACACACAGTTATCCACTAGACACCCTTGATAGATACTTGCTTGAATGGAGCACTGACCAGGAGCCCAGGGACCTCCTGGTAGTCTCTGAATATACAGATCGTGTTGAATACCCTGCAGAACAGGACGGACGGCTTCTGCTGAACAGAGAGAACCAATAGAACAGCAGGATGACCATCACTATGCCAGCATCCACACCTCCCGCTCAGAGAACCAGGAAGTGCCTCACCTGTTGGCTGGCTCCCGTGGCCAATCAGACCAGACAGAGACGGTTCTTTAATCTGTGGTCAACGTTCTACGCCAAGACACCCAGACACCCAGACATCCAGACATCCAGAGACCCAGAGACCCAGAGACCCAGAGCTCCAGAGATCCAGACATCCAGAGACCCAGAGACCCAGAGCTCCAGAGCTCCAGAGCTCCAGAGATCCAGAGATCCAGACATCCAGACATCCAGACATCCAGAGACCCAGAGACCCAGAGCTCCAGAGCTCCAGAGATCCAGAGCTCCAGAGATCCAGACATCCAGA